>JAHBCN010010528.1:0-31532 GCA_019359885.1 Listronotus oregonensis | reverse complement strand
TTGCTAAGAAACCCAAGAGAATAGCACCTGCTCTGACCGAGAAATTTTAGAAAAGTTTTTGGTAACTATAACCAAATATTTTTTTACTATAACCTTTTTTTATTAATATAACCAAGATCAGTCATTAATATTTCATTACTAAGCTAATTGTTTTTTGTTTATATTAGATTAATTATTTAAGAGTATATTAAATAATTCTTTTGTAAAAGTAAAGCACTAAAAGCTTACAGAATAACGGCGCCAAAACTAACTATTCCAAGACAAATATAATACGGGGCGACGATGCGCTCATGTAATGGCTTTCCCCATTAAGGCCGCTATATAGAGGCTAAAACGCGGAAATAACAGCAAGTTACTGCTCGCTCGACTGACTAAGAAAAGCCACCCGTAAAAAGTTGCGCAAATTGTTTGTTAATGGATTAAAGGAGTTTTGTTACTTTTATTTTAGAATGAGGCTTCCATTTTATTGCTCTAAAGTCGTGATTGTTTATACCGTACATACAAAAACCTAAATCGTAAACGTAGTTTTAGTATCGCGTTTTTTTAAAATACACAGCCCACAAAAAATGTCGAGATCCGTGGGTCGGACTATGATATTTCCATATATTTTTCGACGCTGAATCCGAATCCGGCCTTAGAAAAGGCCCTTCACGTCTAGGATTGGACCCCAGAGGCCGAAAACTACCCCTAAAAGGGGAGGAATATGGACGTTGACCATGCTATTTCAACGTTCTTTCCAACGCTAGACTTGAATATGTGGTCGAAAAGTTTTTTCTCCTACTGAAATTAACCTCTAGGGAGGGGTTAAAAATCGAGTTTTGCACGCCGGAATCGCAACGGTGGTATCCTTATGTACTTGTCAACGCTGGACCTGAATTTGCCATAAAAAAGTTTTTACCTTACTGAAATTTACCCTCTAGGACCAAACCGTCCCCTAGGTGAGGGTGGAAAATCGAGTTCTGGACGCTGGAATCGCAACCCTGGTATTCTCATGTACTTGTCAACGCTGGACCCGAATTTGTAATCAAACTGTAACTACTGTAAAGCACGCTCTAGGACCAAAACTTTTCCTGGGGAGGGGTGAAAAATCGAGGTTTGAACGCCAGAATCGCAACGGTGGTATTCTCATGTAGTACTTGTCAACGCTGGACCTGAATTTGTGATCTAAAAGTTACTTTTTACTCTACTGAAATTTACCCTCTAGGACCAGAACCAGCTCTAGGTGGGGGTGGAAAATCGAGTTCTGGACGCCGGAATCGCAATGGTGGTATTCTCACGTACAGGGTTATTTATTTTAAAGTAAACAAGGTTTTATTTCTGAACTTCCCTGTACTTTTTAAAAAAAGGAATATAGCCATTTCGTGTATTTTTTTCGTAGAATTTAATAATCCAATCAAAAAAACATTTGAAACAAAAACAAAAAAGTTACAGCACGATGACATATTTTTTAAATGGAATACCTGTATGTTTTTATATCAATAGATAGATATTTTTACGAGAAATTCGGTAATATAGGGGTTGCTGGATTTATTTTCTGCGGTTCTGCTGCAATTTTCTAAAAACTGCATGATACTATAAGGATAGTTTCACCTAAAAAAACCTGGCAGCCACAGGTCACAAGTGCTTATTTGTCAAAGTCAAGAATTTTAAAAATACGTTTATTACTTTTTGGAGTAGTTTTATAATAAGGTTTTCATCAGAAGAACGGCTTCAAATTATAACTTTCTATTAAAAATGTGGAGAAAACGCCAGGAAAACACAACGAAGATATGTTGCAAATTTCCACCGAAATATATCAGTAAAAACGATTTTAAAATTGAAGATCTTATTCGAAGAAACAAAACCGATACATATTAGAAAAAGGACTATAATGAGAAAAAGAAACCGGGATCGAGCTATTCTAAATTATTTTACTTTGTATCCCATGAAGTCAATTACTGACGCAGTTAGAGGCTTAAGGTATAGCCCTGCAAAAAGAAGAGTAACCTATGCGACGGTTCAGAGAACACTGAACACGTGAACAAAAGGAACTTCGCTTTCAATTTGTTTCCCAAATTTTAATCCATAAACAAGATAACAATCCCACCCTGTTTCAAACGATTCTTTGGACAGATGAAGTTACGTTCACTACATCGGGAATGTTTAACCGACGCAATACGCTCAGCTGGGCAAGACAAAACCCGAGATAATTTCAAGAGATTAAATATAAATACCAAGGGAGGTCTTCTCTTCATGTCTGATGTGGTGTGCCTAACAATAGAATTGTCGGGCCAATATTCTGTGAGGGATCCTTAACTGGAAAAAGATAAATTAATCTTCTTGAAAACAATATTGAGGACATTTTAGAAGAATTGCCACTCGAAACGTATCGCAAGATAATTTAGCAACAAGACGGAGCGCCGCCCCATGCTGTTCGTCAAGTTGTGCAGTATCTTGATCGCCGATACAATCAGTGGATTGGACGTTATGGCACTATTAGTTGGCCACCTAATAGTTCAGATATTACAATTTTGGACACTTTTTATGGGGTCACTTAAAGAATGTCGTTTACCAAAATGGGAACACAAACAAGGAAGAAATGGGAGAAAAAATTGTAAATGAAATTAATCGTCTTAACCAAGAACCTCAAATAATATCGGCGAGCTTAGAAAGGCTAAGGATGGGTTATAGATCATGTTTCGAAAATAACGGGGGTCATATAGAACATTTAAATTATTAGTATTATAATTTTTGTTATAAGTGTTCTTATTACCACCATATTTTACCTCGTATTGTATTTTAATTTTTTCCGTTTATTGTAATTTTGCTGCTTGGTTTAGAAATAGATATACCATATTATTTTTAGCATATAATAAAATTTTTAAACCGTCCTTCTGATGAAAACCTTATTATAAAACTACTCCAATAATAAACGTATTTTTAAAATTCTTGACTTTGACAATTAAGCACCTGTGACCTGTGGCAGCCATGTTTTTCAGGTGAAACTATCCTTATAGTATCATGCAGTTTTAGACAATTGCAGCAGAACCGCAGGAAATAAACCCAGCAACCCCTATATCACCGAATTCCTCGTGAAAATCTCTATCCATTGATATAAAAATATACGGGGTTTTTCATTAAAAAATACGTCACTCGTGCTGTAGCTCTTTGGTTTTTGTTTTAAATGTTTTTTCGATTAGATTGTTGAATTCTACCGAAAAAAATACACGAAACGGCTATATTCGTTTTTTAAAAAGTACAGGGAAGTTCAAAAATAAAGCCCTGTTTACTTTAAAATGAATAACCCTGTACTTGTCAATCGTGGACCTGAATTTGTGATCGAAAACTTTTTAGCCTACTGTAATGCACCCTCAAAGGCCAAAACTACCCCTCGGGAGGGGTGAAAAATCGGGGTTTGAACGCCGAAATTGCAACGGGGATATTCATATCTCCTTGTTTGTCAACGCTGGATTCAAATTGTGATCTAACCAAAACTCGATTTTTCACCCATACCTAGGGGGATGATCCTAATTTCAGTTGGAAAAAAACTTTTTGACCACAAATGTGGGTCTAGCGTTAAAATTTGAAATACCATGGTTAAATTTCATCTTCCACCTTTTCTAGGGGTAGTTTTCGTCCTTTGGGACCAATCCTAAACATGTAGGCTTTATCTGAGACCGAACTCAAATTTAGCGTCAAAAAATACGTGGAAATAGCATGGTCCGACCAACGGATCTCGACTTTTTTTTGTGGGGCTGTGATATTTTTTAAACATATTATGCAAAACACTGAAAATATTTTTGCGTGCTTAAGGATTTTTTTTTAATAGTAGTAAATTGCAAAACTCATAATTATCGCACTTTCTCTTAAAATAATTTTATAATATACTAAAATATTGTTGTTTAATCTCTACAGGAAATGTCTACCGTCAGCAATAGAGCAAATAGTGCTATAATGATACTAACTTTCTACAATTATAAATTTTGATTATTAGAAATTGGAAATTGAAAAACAGTAATAAAAAAATGTTTTATTTAAAATTAATACATTGAAACTGCATTGAAAAAATTACTAAGATAGATAGGGCAGATGGAGTTTTAATCATTTTTTTATATTAGATTATAATTAGAACAAATCAAATCACCACACTCCTTGATCTGTGTAGGCTATTTCTTTTTTTAAGGGGGTGGGATAAAGGTTTAAAAAATCGATTTTTTAATTTTTTTCTTAAGTTTAAACATCTCAAGAATATACTTCCAAAATTTAAACTCGATCAGAGCAAAACTCCCGTAGTTATTGACTCATTAGTCTCCTCTCTTTTAAAAAAAAGTCTTTTCTTATCAACGACTGTTGCATTAACAGAGCCAAAATACAAGCTCAGCCGCTAAGCAAGGAAGCCAGAAAAAGGCAAAAAAAGCGACTAAAGATAACGAATTTGCTGCTGGAAGTCTACTTTATGGAGCTGGAATCGATAATTTAATGTAAATTAAAAAAAATAGTTTTTAAAATTTTGAAGGCGTTTATCTCAAAACTACTTTTTAAAAGACCGTGATCGCTGCCATTTAAAAACTACATTACCGATTAATTTCAAACTTGGTACATATTTTCTCTATGTAATATACCTCCGTTCCGTTTAGATTTTTTGATTATTTTAAAGGGGCTTTTTACCCCTAAAATGGCAAAAGTTTTTGTAAAAGTTCGCAAGTTTTCACTTTGAACCACCACGAAGAATTTTAAAATAAAAAAAAATAGAAAACGGGGTAGGTTTTAATTATACTTTGACTTAATTCCGCAATCGTCTATTTTCAAAGACGCCCTGGGAGAAGCTCCGTCACCGGCTTGTTTATTAAGGAGATCAAGTAATGAGTTACATAGATTGCAAAAAATTAAACAAACAGCCTATAAGTTTTTTTTATTTTTATTATAAAGTTGGCCAAATAGTCTGTGACCTAATAAATTTCTTCGGATCTTATTCACCGCTGTAATAGTGTAATAAAGCGATGTATGCAGGCGTTCATGCCAATCCTGCCAACTCTTCATCTGTTACACGAGACATTTTGTATACACACGCAGTTTATTATTCTTTAACCACCAAATCACGTGCGGGTATAAAAAAATATATTTGACTGAAAAACACCTCGCTTCTTTTTTGAAACTAAATTTAACGTGATTTAACGCTTCGTTAGATTCCTATGTCAAGCGCAAACATTATTAGAATCATACAGTGGTCCATCAATTTAAGAAAATTGTCCAAAGAATAAATGTTAGACTGCAGAGAAACAAATATTTATTTATAACCATAGTAAAAATTATCCGTTTTTTATTTTTTTTAAATATTTTTGTTATTTCAAATTACTTTCATGACTGCAAAAGTACAAAAGTAAAATAATTTTAAGTGGGCTGCTTTATTTTTTTGGTCTAATGCTTATTGTATTTTTTTTGTTTCTGCGCAACGTATAATGGGGCTCATAGATTGACTAGGGTACGGTAAGGTAAAGCAAACACAAATACTTTGATTAAAAACAGGCATTAATTATATTTAATACAAAGAGTATATAATCTAAGATTGGAGAAGACCCACCCAGCTGCTAATCGGATAAAGATTAAGTTTTACTGAATATAATATTTAAGGAGAATTATCGCAAATGGGGTGCCTGTATGTCAGATCCCATTTGTTAATTTTACAGCTTTTTCTTTAATTTCAAAGAAAAGTTTTTTGAAATTTTTTAAAAAAAAATTTAATTTTTTTTTTTTGGTTTACCCCCTATCATTTTCAATATGTTTTTTATATATATATATATATATATATATATATATATATATATATATATATATATATATATATATATATATATATATATATATTGTGATAGATTATTTTTTTAATTGTGATTTAAGTTTTTGTATATTGTATTTAAATTAATTATATTTTTTTTAAATTAAATTGATTGAACTTGTTTTATTATAATAACTATCACAATATATTTTTGTTTGTGGGGCGCTGATTTGTGCTCCGACTGTATAGACGCTTACCCCAGGTGAGCTCAGTATTCTACAAACCCTTTTCGAACTTATATAAATTAAAAACTGATAAATGTTTAACACGTTTGTTTATTAAACAAAATATTTGTAATAAAACTTGAATATCATCTAGTCATTAAATTATGTAAGTATTTATCAGGATATTAATAATATATTAATTACAACCCTTTTTTTATATAATTGAAACAAAATAAATAAACTTTTATTATAATATTATTTTATTTTTATTATTATCGTTTTAAAATTTTTTTTTAAAAATTTTTAAAAATTAAAAATAATATGATAAATGTATTTGATTCGATAATTTTATCTTTATTGAAAATTTATTTATTTACTTATTTTTTTTTTTTAAATTTTTTAATAAAAATTTTTGTTCGTTATTATAATAAAAATTTATTTGGTCCTAAAATTTTTTAAAAAAAAATAAACTTTAAAAAACACAATATTTGTTCTAATTGGGACCTGCCCTTTTTTCCCCCTAGCGGCGAGAAATCTAATTAACCTTATTCAGTTTTAAAATGTCTATTTTAAGTTATTTTTTAGGGTTTAAAAAAACTTGAATTCCTTTCCCAAAATATTAAAAAAAAGGTTAATATTTATACAAACGGATACGATGTCTTCGGGGAAGTTTTTTTAATTGGGGACTATGAACAACCATCAGCTGAGCAACTTGGAACTTTAATACATCTGTTTGAAGAACTTTTTTACTTTCTTGTGTCATGGAAATCGGCTTAGAATTTATGTAATTTGTCACTACCTCCAGGTAAATTTATTATATTGCTTTGAATTTATTTTTATCAGGGTGTTACTTAATGGGGTGTCAAATTTGGGGGATTTTGATCGATTTTTAAAAACAAAAATGGGCAAAAGTTATTTAAAAAGGGGTTAAAGTTTTTTTTGTTTGTTTTTTTTTATTCTTTTTAACAAAAAAAGGGGGGGTTTTTTTTGGGGGAAAAAATTGTCCACGATTTTTTTTTTCTAGAGGGGGTTTTTTTTAATTGTTTTAGATTGTAATTTTTTAATTGTTTTTTTAAAAAAATTCATCTGCATCAAAAAAATATACTTTTTTGGCTGGGTAGTAAACACACTTTGGGGGTCCCACAATTTTTTTTTGGTTTTTTTGGGCCCAATTTTTAAATTTTTAGGGAGCAACACGGGCCGGGGCCCCAAAACCAAAACCCTCCAACCCCCAAAAACACCCTCAAAGGTCCCCCCCCCGTGACTTTTGAGGGGATTTTGGGGGTTGGAGGCGTTTTTGGTTTTTGCCCTGTTAAAACTACCCTATGCAAATTTAAAAAAGGAAAATTAATTTTCCTTAAAAAAAAATTTGGGGTCCTTTAAAGTGTGTTTATTGGGGCCCCTAGACCTTAAATAAAGTATACATTTTTTGCAGATGTTTATAGTAACTTATTTTTTAATAAACAGGCAATATTCTAAGAAAAAAGTTAACATCAAAACAATGAGGAAGACCTGGTTGGGCCCCCTAGTAGCAACATCAAAAGCGTGGACGAATTTAAATTTCTCGCCTCAAAAAAAAACCCCCGCCCAAATTTTGTCCCTAGGTCTTTGGTTAAAGAAAATTAAAAAAAAACAAAAAAAAATTAAAATTTAAACCCTTATTTTCTAAGCTTTTGGCCCACTTTATATGAATTTTCAAAAAAATCGATCCGGAATCCTCAGGTTATGTTTACCCCTTTTGCTATAAAACCCCTTTTTTTTTTTTATTTTCGACCCTGGGGGGGGTTTTGGGTTTTTTTTGCAACTGAATTTGGACTGTTTTTTTGTTTTGGGGGGTTTAAATTTTTTTATATACCCCAAGAACAATTGCCCCTATTTTATGAAAATTTGGGGTCTTTTCCCAAAAGGGCCCCCCAGATAGAATTTTAGTTTTTCAAAATGGAAATTTTTTTAAAAAATAAAATTTTAACTTTGTTACTAAGCCTTACTTTGCTGTTATTATCTGGGCAGCTATAATCTCATTGGATAATTAGAAAATTTAATGCTCTTTTTTTTTGGTGTATAATTATATAAGTTTTTTTTTTTACCTTGTCACAATTATATGCTTTAAAAAAAAATTGTTTCCCCCTTTTTTTTGACTTCTCAAATTTCAATTTTTTTTATAATTTTCAAATAAACCTCCTTTTAAAAAACTTATAACTAATACTAAATCTAAATAAATAATAATTTTACACATCTTTTATGACTAATTACAAGGGGGGGGTTTTTTTATTAATTCCCCCAAATGATTTAAAAAACTCGTTTTTTTTTCTTTTTACGCGTCCCCCCTATACACGAAAATTAAAGTATTAATTTTTCTTTTATTTTAAAAAAATATTTATACCATAAGAAAGATGGTTTTTTTCCCCCATCTTTTGATATATAGTTTGTTAGGTTTTTAACCAGGGGCTTTTTTAAAAATTCTTATAAACTTTGGGGTGTAAAAAAACACTATTTCACCAATATTTAAAATTGTCCTTTTTACTTTAAAATCCAAACACTTTCGTTTTTCCCGGGGCATAACTTAGAAATTTTTAAAAACTACCTTTTTCTAATTAAATCTTAATCCTAATATTAAGAAATTTTTTAATGAGTCGATCATAATTGGTTTTGCCTAGGGTTTTTTTTGTATTATTGTTTTTTTTTTGGGTTTTTATTGTTACAACCCTCTGTATTTTATAACTATCTTGTTATAATATAATTTAAATTATCATTACATATTTATTTTATACACTTTTTTTTTAATTGATCTTTTTACATTTATTACAGTCAAGAACAGTTTTTCCGATTTTTTCCGAAGTGAATTTCTGTGATTTTTTTTTTTGTTAATTAAAATTTACAAAATGTCTCATTCTGTTTTTTTTGGGTACCTTCCCCCTTTTTTTTCTTGGTTTAAATCCAATTTTTATATTTATAGCCCATTTTACCATAGTTTTTTATTTTTTTTTATTTTTTTCCCTTTTCTTTATATTTTATAATAAAAAAAATTTATTTAATATTCTTCCAAAAGGTTATACCATCTCAATATATATATATATATATATATATATATATATATATATATATATATATATATATATATATATATATATATATATATATATAAAAAATCCCAAGATTCGATGATGGGGGGGGAGGGGGAAACCGTAAGAGATACAAAGGGGGGGTTTTAAAATTTAAAAAAAGTTGCCATTTAGGTGCCTAACAACATGCCGATAACTTATTTTAAATTTTTAAAAATCTACCTTATTCAAATTTAAAAATCTAATCCTAATATTAAGTAATTTTGAATGAGTCGATAAAAATTTTGGGTTTTCCCCGGGGGGTTTTTTTTATTATTGTTTATTTTGGTTATTATTGTTCAACCCTCTGTATATTTATAACTATCTTGTTATAATATGTTTTTTTAAAAATTAAAATTTTTAATATTTATTTTATACACTTTGTCTTCCATTGACTTTTTTTTTATTAAAGTCAAGAATTTTTTTTCTCCGTTTTTTTCCCCGGGAAGTGAATTTCTGTGATTTTTTACTTCTTGAAAAATTTTAAAAATTTTACAAAATGTCTCATTCTGTTTATCTTAGGAACCTTCCCCCTTTTTTCTTGGTTTAAATCCAATTTTTATATTTATATGACCCATTTTACCATAGATATTTATGTTCTTTTTTTTTTTTTCCCCCTTTTTTTTATATTTTATAAAAAAAAAAATTTATTTAATATTTTCCCAAAAAGGGGGTTATACATTAATATATATATATATATATATATATATATATATATATATATATATATATATATATATATATATATATATATATATATATATATATATATATATATATATATATATATATATATATATATATATATATATAAATAAATTTTTTTCCCCCGGGGCCCCAAAACCAAAAAGGGGAGAGCGGTCGGGGGGGTTTATGGGGGGGCGGGGGGTTTTTGGGTCCCCTAACCACCCCTTTTTAAAATTTGGGGGGCCCCGGGAAATTTCCGGAGCTACCCGGGAAAAAAAAAAATTTCTGATTTTTTTTTTTTTTTTATTTCCCCCCGGGGGGGGATTTTGAAAAAACAAAAGATTTTTTTTTTAGCATTTTTTTTTTTTTTAAAAACAGCGTTCAGAAAATTTTTTGTAGACGTTTCGTTTTCCTTAGACCATCTTCAACTTTTTTTTTTAAAATACGGACCGGGGTTTTTTTTTTTAAATTTTTTTTGTTTTTTATTATCCCAATTAAAAAAAAAGGGATAACACTTAATATTTATTAACAAATATGGAACACCCCGTAAGAAATGATATGCGTTCCTTTTTTTTCTCATTGTCTCTTATGGAAAATATGTTTTTTTTTTAAAAGAAAAAAAATTAAGTGTTATACATCTTTTTTAATTGGGATTTTAACTTTTTTTAAAAAAAAGCAATAAACAATTAGTGCCGCATTTAAAAAAAAAAAAAAAGTTGATGATTTCAAAAAAAAAAAGAAACGTCTACCCCCAAACTCTTAACGCTGTTTTTAGATTAAAAAATGGCCCCAAAAAAGTGTCTTTTTTTTTTTCCATATTTTTTAAAAAAAAGTCCGGAAAAAAAATTTAAAAAAAAATAAACAAATTTAGGTTTTTTCCCCCGGGGGTCTTTAAAATTTTTTGGAATTTTTCAACTTTCTACTGGGCATTTATTAGGCCCCCCAATTGCGCAACTTTTTTATAATTTAACCGACCCAATCTTCGGTTTCCGGGATCCCCCTGCTGCACTCCCGTGGCACCCCTTTTATAAAATATATATATATATATATATATATATATATATATATATATATATATATATATATATATATATATATATATATATATATACAAGGTGATTTATGAAGAAGTGCCAATACTTTAGGTACGTAGTCAGGCTCCAAAAATATACATAAAAGTCTATACAAATATGGGTCCGCAAGGCCTTCATTTCCACCCTGTGTTTGGGTGTTAAAGTTTTTAGTTATTTTTTTTATTTTTTAAATAAAATCTATGGTAATGTAAATATTGGAGTAAAAATTAGTATCTGGGGGTTTTTTGGAATCCAATCTAATCTTATTTTTTTTTCTTTATGAATCACCTGTATATGTATAAGCTTTTTAAGCCTTGTTATAAATAAAAAACAGGTCGACTTTCTTGGGGCATAGAGGCCTCCCTAATGAAATGAAAAGAAAAATAAAAAAATCCTGGTAGGTATGACTACTAAGCTTGGTTATTTTAAAATTACGAGGCCTCCAAGTAAATGGATAATTCTGCCAATCTGATTACACGTGTTTCACCTTTGTTGGGTATGGTCACACCGAATGTAGGCCGTAGACATCCTTGACTGTGAAGCAGCTACCTTAAGAACAACTGTAATCTAATACAGCTGAACGTTAGAAGCAACTTGCGCCTATTCTCGTCAAGTGATTCCAAACCAACCAATTTTAGTATCGACAGCTTAAGATAATTATTTTTGTTAATTCTAAAGCTGTGTTATTCCGCTTGCGGGGTGTAAATATTTGACTTCCACTAGTTAGTTTTGCACCAATAAAAACCTGATCACGTGACATGAGGTCACACATCTTGAGCACTGAGGTACAGGTGCGTGTAAAACTACGAGTTTATATTACATTACTATATCACTGTTTAAAATTTGTATTTTTAATGACAATTAATTTTGAATTTTCTGTACACACGTTTTTCATTTAGAACAAAAAGCTTTAGGTATTCATTAGGGCATAAATTAACTTTAATTTTGTTTTCAAAATTTTTATCCGTCTGTAGCATTTTGGTGCCAAATTACAATTTCGAAAATTATGATTTTCATGCCCCTTGTGCTCTAGCGGATATTCTCGCATTGGTAAAATTCACGCGCACTGGGGACTTCATTTGTATTTAAGCGTGGCGCAGCGAAAGGGTAAATGTGCGCCATGTAGGTGTATTACACAAAAATACTCAGAAGTTGCTTACACAACACACTTAATGAAAAAGCCTTCTTATTAGTTCACGGATATGTGAATTTCAAATATCCAATTTCAAATAGGTGACGTGCAGTACGACTGAAAACGTGCTTTAAAAAAAGGGGAGAAACGCAGTTTTTTCACCCAAACTGCAATATAATAAATAAAATAAAACTTCTTGTGCCTTGTTATCAATAATAACAAACAGGTCGACTTTCTTTGGGCAGATACATTAAAGCAAGCATTAATTAGACTGTATTAAGCAAGCAACAATTTTTTTGACTACTTTAGGTGGATTAACCCTGGGCTTCATCATGGAAAAAAGTGAATCATTAAGAAAAGATTTGGTACCAGTTTTTAATTTACGATAATTTAACATTATTTAGGTGAAACTAAAAGAGTAAGGATATACCATAACCGATGTAAGTCAAGGCCATCTTGTTTTGTCGTGCGACCAGAGAAAGGTAGTTTGCTAGAGAGCGAAGCATGCCAGATCCGGTCAAAAGTCATAGATATGTCCAAGACAATGATCTGAGATTTGCCAAATGACTTTATGGGCTGGTTTCAGTGGATTCTTGTAACGAATTTTGTACTGTTCAATAACACTAAAATTAGTTTTTCCTTTTTTTATTTGTTAACTGGTAAGCAACGTTTCGGTTAGTAATTAATAAGTTTGTCCATACCTATACCTACTAAACTGCACTATAAAATTACATCCGTGCTCTATGGTATATTGACGCTGTTTAAAAAATTATAATTTTAGGACAATTTCTAACAAAAATGTTTAACAGTTTAAGACAGTTTAGACATAAAAAATAGTATTAACGATCGATGCTTTTAGGCTTTATTGCCCAAGCAATAAGTTCCAGAAAGATAAAACCACAACTACCAAGACCTACCTTCTAATAAAGGTAATCTTTAAAATTTTAATAATTGCAATACGCTATGTAGGCTCTTCTGGATATACAGTGCAACAATGACGTTGATATAAGCTTTTTTATTGCTAAAATAATTAAAATAAATGTTTGTGTTTATAGCCTTTACCGTTTTACTTTGGACCACTGTAAATCACCGCCATAGTCTGCATATATGAACAAGTTGGAGAAAAGTGTAACAAAGTATAAGAAAATAGTCGTTCTCTGAATATTAAAGAATAACTGCACAACTTTTATCCAATAATAAAATTTTACCCTTGAACTTTACTCATGCTTTAAGGGTACCCCAGTCTGATTTAAAAAAAGACATTGTACCATAATAAAAATACATTTTAAAGATTTTTGTTTTAATAGAGTATTAAAACTTTTATAAAATTTTAAAGTAAATTTTTTGTGCATGTTGATTGAGCCAAAAAAAGTACCTATTGTACGAATTGATTAATTTACATTAAAAATAAAAATAAAAGTTATTGCGTCTGTCGTAATGTTTTTTAAAACAGTATCTTAGGAAACCGCAAAAATACCAATACTTGACTTACACCACAAAATAAATCGAAAGTAAACTAAAGTGTTTGGTAACTTCTTTTACTAGAAAATTAGCTGGTTAATTGTTTTTTTTTTAATACAAGGCTTCTTCTTTTTCTTCTCTGGAAGCCGTCTTGATTCCCTATCGGAGGCAGCGCAGCCTTTTGGGTTTTTTGTGCCTAATCTCCCATTATCTTTTATACAATTCTCCCATTAGTCTTGTTCCTTCTACAAGTCTGTATAACCCCGAGACTGGTGAGTTGATATATTCCTGTGGGCTCATTTCCGGTTGCCCAAATAATATCTGTCTTTTGTGATTCAACGCTTTACATTCGCACAGGATATGGTAGGCTGTTTCTTTCCCCTCGTCGCACATTCTGCAACTTGGGTCCCCATTGTATGGGCCTATCTTGTGTAGGTGTCCTCTTAGGTTATCGCGCCCTGTGTCTGTGTCTCGCAAGCTCATCCGCTTTTTCGTTGGCTTCTGTTACCAAATGTCCTGGTACCCACAAAAGAGTTGCTCTGTTGCGTTCTCCTAGGACTTTTAGTTCTTTTGGCATTCCCATGTCAGCTTGGACGTTACCTTGGGGTTTACTAGTTCCCCCAGTGACGCTTGGCTGTCTGTTATTATGCAGATCCGCTTGTTTTCATAAACCCTCCTGTTATTTTCTTTTGCACAGTGCAGTAAAGCATCTATTTCCGTTTAAAAAACAGAATTGTGTGTTCCTAGTGGAATGGAGAATTGTGAATATCTCATTTCACTGTACACGCCCGCTCCAGTTCCCTGCTCGGTTTTGGAGCCATGTGTATACCAGATAATGTCTTCAACAGTGCCGGGAGATCGGATTGCTGCCACTGACTTCGATCTGGAATTTTTACCTCAAAGTTTTTGTTAAAAGAGTATTGGGGAATCATCTGGTCTTGGCTTGGTAGAATATACTAATGTTATACTTTTCATTATTTAATTTTAAAACTACCTTTTTTTAGCACACCCTGTCGCTGAATAAATTTTTCTCTACTTTCACTATACTTTCACTAGGTGCTTTCGTAAGCTAAAACCATCAAAAAATTACTTTTTAGTATTTTTCGTTTACTAATCTAAAAATTTAATAGTGTTTTTAAAAATTAAATTATATTGCAATAAATCAAATTTAGATAAACGCACCAAAATTATTTCCAGATTTATCTAACAAATACCACATTACCTAAAAAGTTTACAAAACCACTAAAAGTTGTAAATAATTATGGGTAAAATTTACGGGATAAATTGGTTATTCGGTAATTTATAAATTATGATTGAAGGAATGTTTGGTTACAACAGCAATTAAGCGGAACATCCCAACTGAATTACGTATTAAAATAGTCGTCCACAGCAGCTGTGTAATTTTCGTAATTTCACATAATAATTTATACCAGTATTATACGATTTGTTTTTCTATTCCTAATGATATTAACCTGAAACTTAGTTAATCTTTTTTTTTTTTACTTTAATAAAACTTTACGAATAAATTAAAACTGTGTAATTTAAAAAAATATATATTTGTCCGGTGTGGGTTACAAAAATATAATAACCCAATTTGGCTTAAAATGCTGGAACAAAATTTTTTCAATTTGAATTGTTTTATTATTTTTTCTACTAGCACTTTTCCGCACGCAATTTAGTTTGGAAAGTGTCACTTTTCCGCACTAGTGCGGAAAAGTAAACCCTTGCAAATTTCCCACTTAAACAGGTACTTAAAATGTTTTTAATTCTGAAGTGTGACTTAGTATCATTCTATTATTGGCATAGTATTTTTTATTTGTACAAATTAGGTGTAAAATCAACAAAATATTCACTAAAAATTAATATTGTTTTAAAAACATGGTTTTAAACATCCTGGTATATATTAAACTTACTTGTCAGATTTTTAGTTTTGACCGGTGCCGGTGTCCATATTATAAAAGATCAAAGTCATTAAAAGTCATCGATAATTAAAAGTGTCTTTAGTACATTCTGATCAGTATCGTCGATTTTGAATAAAAAGCGTTTCCCATGGAGTCTTCTGACGAGGAATTACCTGAATCCATTCTCAAAGCAGCTGAAATAGCAAATTTAGATTTGTTGCCGTCCAAGTCAAGGCACAGGTACGAGAAAGAATATACAGCATTTACAAGCTGGTCTGGCGAGAAAAAAATCAAAAGTATGAAAGAAGAAGTTTTTATGGCATATTTCATATGGCATATAAAAAGTGTCATTAAGATCAAAAAGAACATGGATTTAAGCAAATATTTCAAAGTTACATCATTTTTAAAGAAGCAAAATGTGGGATTTAGACCCAAGAAGGCCAAAATTTTCTCGAAAGATGAAATGAAGGTAGCTACAATTTTCGGACTAGCTGGTGCGTGTCGTCGAGAAGAATTGATGAAAATTAGCATTGATGATATTAACGATAAGGGGAATCTTTTAATTGTAAATATTCCAGATACCAAAAACCATTCTAGCCGAAGTTTTGTCATTTCCGAGGAAATTGAAAATGGAAAATATCTAGCATTGTATAGAAAGTATTCCAGTTTAAGAAAGCTCGAAACACCACACAGAAGATTTTTTGTTAATTACAAAAAATTGGCTTGTACTATCCAGTGCATAGGAATAAATACTTTTGGCAAGATGCCCTCTGAAATAGCTGCCTATTTACGTCTTCCAAACCCAGAACTTTACACGGGACATAGCTTTCGCCGTTCCTCAGCTACAATGTTAGCTAATTCTGGTGAAGGCAGAACGAATATTAAAAGACTTGGAGGTTGGAAGTCATCATCTGTTGCAAAAGGCTACCTAGAAAGCTTTACAAGTTTCAAGAAGGACTTATCAAACAAAATAGTATCCCAAAATTTATCTACCTTTGAACACAGCAAAACGCACTCAAAGCCCATTGTACCGTCTTCTAGCAAGCAACAATGTGTCTCTCTTACCTGTAACGACGACCGATTCAATTGCACCTCAACGGCAATCTCCAACTCCGGCCTTACCCAAACAACTTCCTTTGCTATTCTTTGCAAAATGCTCCAAAATTTTCGATTAATGTTGTTAATAATAATAAAAAAGTAATGGAAAAAATAAATATTATCTAATGGTTGTTTATTTGATTTTTCCACCCCTCGTAAAAAAATGTTGTACCACACGTACGGAAAGTGTTTTTCCCCCCGTTCTTTTACCTTTATTGATTATTGATTAAAAAAATATATATTTTGCAAATCACACGTGTCTAAAAAGTTCAAATTTTACATAGTTAGATCAAATGAATTTTTTAGGTTTTAAAAAGGACTTTGCTGCTAAAATTAAGATTTTTTAATGTGCTTTTTGCAAGAACCTTTTTTTTTAATTTAATGGCAATAGGCGATCAGCCATTCCCAGTCACAAAGTGTTATTAAAAAAAGGAGTTTTGTATTTTTTTGTCTAATTATTTATCATACTAATAATAAAAAAGGGTAAATACAAGCAAAACTATCACATAAAAAAAAGGACCCCCCACTTCACGCCACTGGGGTCGATCGGGGCGATTTTTTTTTTTTAAACACACAAAGAAGACCATTAAAAAAAGGAAACATAAGGATAAAAAATGGATAAGATTACCCTACTGCCTACTTTAAAAAAGCATGAATTCAACATAAAAGAAATTTTAAAATTTTTTGGGTTTATTCTGTTAAAAAAGAAATCAATGCATTATTTACCTTTGTACTCTCTAGGGCTAAAAGATTAAGAATGTTAAAAAACCCCAAACAGCTTTACACTCTTTGGTTAAAATCAAAAAAACTTTTGGTCTCGGCTATGTATTTTTTTCAATAAAGAATATATGCCCTAGATCACACCTAACATTACAAGTTTCACATTGATAAAAAGGTAATATTTTGATTTTATACAGATGAGCAGGATAACCGCATGCCCCAGTTTCATGCGTATAATTGTTGTTATGTATTTTCTAGGGCATTTAGGTTTTTATGCCAGTATTTATGTGGAATTTCAGTTACAATAGTATATCTTGGGGGTTTATTTTTGCTATATTCCTTCCATCTTATGTTCCATTTATTGGCAATATTTTTTTTTTTCATTATTATATCCGTTTTTTTAACTGAGTGCGAAAATTGCTGCTGTAATTGAATGCTATCCTTTGCTTTAATCTACTAGTTCATTATACCTTAGTCCTGTATGTGCTTTGACCCATATGAAAAAAAACTTGTTTTCTACGCAATGTTATTCGACGCAGCAATTTTCTTATTTCCCATAATACTGGTTGTCTTTATAATTCCGGATTTATTGTTCTAAAAAGGTTTAAGCACGGACATAGAGCCGGGCAGTATAACAAAGTGGTGATAATAAGTCGACTTTAAAATTTTAAAAGCTTCGCAAATTGCTATGGCTTCACATGTGAACATGCTTAGGTTATTGTTTATTTTAAAAATTTTAATTCGATATTAAGTTTTGTATATACACTCCAGCTCCACTACCATTTTCATTTTTTAGGCATCTGTTTTATATAACTATTCAGCGAACTTTAGACGGTCCCCTCCTTTCTTTGGAAATCCCCACAAGTTTTATTCAATCATTTTAGATGAAGATAAAAGTACACATTTTTTTAAAGAACGTTGTGTTTTAATTCAACATGGAATACTCTGTGCCCCAAAAATTTTTATTGGCAGGCTAAAAAACAATTACTGCGGTAAAATTTTATTAAAAATAAAGTAAAAAAAAAATTTTTTAGATGCTTAAAGTAACATTTAATAAAATGTTGCGGTCATAGGTTTGATAGTTCCCTTTAAATTTAATAACAGGGCGACAACAAAAAGGTTTCAAATTTGTAGGTAAACTTTTATATAGTACGATAATTAAGTTTTATGAAATAAACAACAATACTTACATAATAAAATAAAAAGTCTCTTGATTTCCTTCAAAAATTTAGTTAGTAAAACGGTTAGTTCTGTTTTGCCGTTGAGGTTCACTAAGAATTATTATGGCCTTACGGCAAAAATTTTCTGCTTTAGTTAATACATTTTTAAAAATTCGTGTTTTCTTTAAGTTAATTTGGTTGCCCTATGTTCCATATTATTATTGCGAATATATGTAATAAAAGTCTTTGGGCATATTATCTTCTTGAGACCACTTTATTTCCCCTTTAGGGTTTTGATTTTGTGCATACGCAAATTCGATTAACACTGCTGAACTAAAAAGGACCTCTAAGGACTAACCAGCGAGTCGAAAAACAACAAATGCAATACAAAAAATCTCAACGACGGAAAAAATTTTAAGAAAAAAATGTTTTAATTTTCTTACGATGCTTTATCAAAGACCTGATTCACTTTAAAAAAAATTTTTATTTGTCAAAAAACATATTTTAAATTTTTTCTTTTTAAACAAAAGTAAATTTAACTAAACTTTTTCAGAAAAAGAAATAATAATTTTATTCTTACCCTCATATTGTTTAAAAAAATTTTTAGCTTTAGCCCAACCCCATTTATTTGCCAAATTGAAGCCCTAAACCTTCTATAATTTAAATTCGTTCCCGCCTTATTTTAATTTTAAAATTAAAAATTTCGATAAAGTAAAACAATCCTTGGCAATTAAAACAAGAAATTTTGACAAAGAAAACCCCTTTTTTTCCCTTTTGTTCGGTAAAGGAAAAATAATTTTTTGAGCCTTTTTTTTGTAGACGGACGAGTCCTTTAAAATTGATTTGTTTTATAACAAAAAAAAAGCCAAAATTTTAAATCAAATAATAAAATTTGCTAAAACAAGAGCATGTGGAAAAAAAAAAAAAAAAAAAAAAAAAAAAAAAAAAAAAAAAAAAAAAAAAAAAAAAAAAAAAAAAAAAAAAAAAAAAAAAAAAAAAAAAAAAAAAAAAAAAAAAAAAAAAAAAAAAAAAAAAAAAAAAAAAAAAAAAAAAAAAAAAAAAAAAAAAAAAAAAAAAAAAAAAAAAAAAAAAAAAAAAAAAAAAAAAAAAAAAAAAAAAAAAAAAAAAAAAAAAAAAAAAAAAAAAAAAAAAAAAAAAAAAAAAAAAAAAAAAAAAAAAAAAAAAAAAAAAAAAAAAAAAAAAAAAAAAAAAAAAAAAAAAAAAAAAAAAAAAAAAAAAAAAAAAAAAAAAAAAAAAAAAAAAAAAAAAAAAAAAAAAAAAAAAAAAAAAAAAAAAAAAAAAAAAAAAAAAAAAAAAAAAAAAAAAAAAAAAAAAAAAAAAAAAAAAAAAAAAAAAAAAAAAAAAAAAAAAAAAAAAAAAAAATTATTTCTTTCTTAAACAATACATGTAACCATGTTAACTAACACTTTTACAGAAGCAGAAATAATAATTTTATATCTTACCTCTCATATTGTTTAAAAACATTTTCAGCTTTAGCCCAACCCCATTTTATTAATGCCAAATTGAAGCCCTAAACCTTCTATAATTTAAATTCGTTCCCTGCCATTATTTTCAATTTTAAATTAAATTTTGCGATAAAGTAACAACTAATCCTTGGTTCTAATTAAAACGCAAGAAATTTATGACAAAGAAACACCCCATTTTACCTTTCGTTCGGTAAAGGAAAAGATAATTTTTGAGCCTATTCTCTTTGTAGACAGGACGAGTCCTTTCAAAATTAGATTTGTTTTATAACAAGAAAAAGCCAAAATTTTAAATCAAATAATAAAATTTGCTAAAACAAGAGCATGTGGGGTTTAAATTAGGTTTTATAATGCAAACGCTTTCTTGATATTGACCAAGTAAATATAAAATCTTAGTTAATATCAGTGTAGTACAGTTATGACCAAAGTATCTTAAAAATTTTCAGAACGTGATAAAAATCTCCAGACACACATTAAGGTTGCAGGTTGTTTCTGACTGGCTTTTTGTGCTTTTAACAAAAAGAAATACACACGATATCTCACTAGAATTTTCTTGCCCCTTGTGATATTTTGTGATTTTTTCGAACCCCTTTCCTTCCCTTTAGACCTTCACGTGATTAATGGACAATCCCTAAAACATAACAAAAACGAGGATAAATTATTAAACAATATTAATAAATAACAAACTTTTAAACTGTATTATACTTTAAAATACACACATTTAAAACTATAATTTTATTATTATTAAGTACAACATCATTTTTTGGGAAAAAAATACAGCCTAGACTAAAACAATTTTAAGGATTTCTTTATTATTTGGAAAAAGATCTGGGTAAGGAAAGTCCAAAGACTCTACTATGGCAAATAAATTGGGATTTGGTAAAAGCTTAAGTATTTTTAAAGATCTCTTGGAAAAGAAAGTTGTGATATTATTTGTTTTTATTTCGTATAGGGAAAGCCTCATTACTTATTTTTTTGTTTTTCAAAGTATATTTTATGCATCGTTTAATTTATTTAATGCAAAAAAAATAAGTTTAACTTATAAGCGGCCAAGTACTGCAGAATAAAGTTTTTTTTTTATACTTGTGAGAGGTATTTTTAAGAATGACCTTAACTTGCAAAAATACATTATTATTGCCACTTTAGCTTCGCAAAAGTTTGAGATTTCCCTTTTAAACCAGTAAATATTTCTTTTCTTTCTATAAGTATACTTTGTACATGTATTTTATACCAAAGAAGAACCTGCTTGAAATACTGCTTCTATGTTAAAAATGGTATGACCAGCCACTCTTAGCATTATTATTTCCATTTAAAAAAGAGCAGCTTGCCTTTTTAATGACCTTACGCTTACAAAAAATCTTCGTTCCCTTGTCCATTAGGGTGAAGAGAAAAATAAATATTTTGGAAAGGGCGGGAGTGCGGAACGTTGTGGTGCGTGATAATAAAACGATCTATGAAAAAACTAACCACAACTAACCACCCCATGAGGTGCCCCCACCCCAATTTTTTTGTATTATTTTTTTGTTATGGCAAAGTTATAATCAAGTTCCTTGTAACGTAAGACAGACATGTTTTAAGTTTCATCGCTCTTAGTATTGTGTTTCGAAGTGCCCCAATGCATATTCTTTTACCAGGAAATGAAAAAAATGTATTTGTATACACAAAATGTTTAATATCTTTCACGCTAAATAAAAAAAGTAAAGACATTTAAAACATGCCTTTTTAATGTTACAAAAAAGTTGATCAGAACCCTGCCATAATAAAAAAAAGTACATTCTTTTTTGGAGAGGGAGCACCTCAAGGGGTGTTTTTTTTTTCTTTTTACAGATAGCACCACACATTTCTGCACCATTGCCGTTCCCGAAATCGACATTTTTTATTTTTTACTCCACCCTATTGTCCATTTACAAGCTTTACAAAACCTGTCGTTCACGTCAGGGAGGCCACCGCAAAAAAACAAGCCCATAAGAGAACCGCGTGAAACATTTTTTTATATTACTATGAGCAATAGTTAACTCAAGGCCGCACTGCTGCCTCAGCTCAGCGGGTTCAAATTACAATTTTTTTTATTTTTTTTTATGTCGTAAAAAATCGTTTTTTTAATATATCTTTAATATTATTAATTAAAAAAAAAGTATATAATTAAAATTGATGATCTAATAAAACTTCGTCAGTTTTTTTATATATTTTTTTATAGCATTATTAGTTTTTGAGATGTTAACAATGTAAATTAAAAATAAAAACGCAAATATTTTAAAAACTAAAAGAGTTGCGAAAAAATGTATTAAACAAAAAATATGCCCTTTAGATAGAAGGGAATATAGGCAAAAAAGTAATTTTGGTCATTAAAAATTTTGCTAATAACAATATTTTATTGGTACAAGTAGGTATACCAGCTACGATCCATTTAAAAATTAATTCAAAATGTTCTATTTATTGTATAAAACAAACTAATACACATGGGCCTCAAGGCAATGGAGGATAACCTAGTGGCACGGATATTTTATTTAATTTTTTTTGGTCCAAGAACTGTACCCATACCTATTTACTTAAAACTTTAACTAAAATAAAATTTAAATATTATTTAATTAAAAAAAATAGTTATAAATGCCTCCTCTATCTGGGTGTTATATACGTGGCAGGACGCTTAACATTTCTCGATCTTCTATGCTTCTATGTGTATAGCTACTCGTTTAAATATTTTTATTATCGATTTAAATAATAATATTATTAATTTATAAAGACAGTTACTCGTTAAGAATGATCTTGAGAAAATTTTAGTGATATTTAAGTTATAAGTTTTAAGTAGATCGGAATGGGTACAGTTATTGGACCAAAAAAAAATTATATAAAATATTAGTGCTACCAGGTTATCACCCATTGCCTCGGGGCACATGTGTATTAGTTTGTCTCATTTAATGAACAGAACATTTTAAATAAATTTTTAAATGGATTGGTGCTGGTATACTTCCTTGTACCAGAAAAAATATTGTTATAAGCGAAATATTTAAGGCCTAAAATCACTTTTTTTGCTTTTATCACATTAAATACCTATTTTATTAAAAATATGTATTAAACCCTTTTTTTATAGAACTTACTAAAATGCATATTTTTTGTTTTTTACATTTGTTCGTAATTTTTTTAGTTTTTAAGATATTTGCATTAATATTTTTAAGGTAAATCGTTATTATCTCAAAAACTAAACGGGCTACAAAAAAAATTATAAAAAAAAACCTGACCAAGTTTTGTTTAATCCACCAATTTTAATTATATACCTGTTTTCTAAAATTAATAGTTTTTGAGTTATATTAAAAAAGCCGATTTTTACGACTTTTTTAAGGTAAAAAAATGCAATTTGAACCCTCGCTGAGCTGAGGCAGCAGTGCGGCTTTGAATTGACTATTGTTCATAGTAATATTAAAAAATGTTTCATGTGGTTCTCTTATAGGCTTGGTTTTTTGCGGTGGCCTCCCGAAATATCCTTTAAGATTTATATTATTTTTCCTTCTTTCCAAAAGATTAATGCGAAGTACCATTTGTATACATCCCTTTACATCTGGAAAGGCTCCAAACAACTTTGTTCGTTCCTTTATTCCTAGAGTATCTAGACTGTGGAACTTTTAGCCTTAAAGAACTTTTTTTTCTCCAAGCCTTTAGATCTTTAAAACCCGTGTTAATAAATTTTCTTTTACCTTACCTAAGTCACCTACAGTACTGACGCATTGTGATTGACGAGTCAAAGTGAGTGAGAAGTTATATTCAGCCGTACCTAATAAGCCCAATAGGAATATGTTACAAACCAGATATTTAATTTGAAAAATACCTAAGCAAAGTATACATAACAAAAACTTTAAATAATTTTATTTTCTCGTAAAACTGGGACATCACAGCTATAATTTTACAAAACTACCTCCGACAGAAAGGTACGTGAGCTGCATAAAAATATATTTATGTTGTTTTTAAAACGGCACTTGTCTGCCAGGGTTTAAAATATGTAGAGCTTAGAACATGTTTCAAAATACTCCGTGTATTATTCAGCTTAAAATATCTGTTTATAAAATAAACTGCACTTTCCCCAACAAAAATTTAATCCGCTTTAAAAAAATTTAAATGTTGTGTATATTGGGACCAAAGTCGTTGTTGGCTATTTTTATTTATTTAAATTTGCAGTTAAAACAAAAATTTCAAAATTTAATTATAATCCGGCGGTTGATTTAATCACGGATAGGCTTTTTAACAAAAACGTGTGTAGTTTTAGGGGATTTAAGTGTTATGGTCCCGTTATATACAGTGTCACCCATAAAGTCCGCATCAAATGAGAAAATTTTTCCCTAATTAATATGGGTAAATTTTCTTTTTACCAAAAGTTTTTGCTTTAAAAATCATGCCAAATAATGTACATAAGGATGATCACGTGAGCTTTTTTAGCTGTCAAATTCGACCTTTTTTCTAAAAATCGCAAAATAAAGCATTATCTTTCAAAATTTTAAAAAATGCTATAGGAAAGAGTTGCATATTTTTTATATTAGAATTAACTTTTAAATGTAATCCTGGTACCTAATATTGCTGATACAAATAATTTTGTACAAAAATAAAAAATACCCCAATGAAATAGCGTCAAACTTGATGCAAATGTGGTATAATTTCATAAAAATTGACAAAACACACTTAATTGCTGTTTATTATTAATTAGTAACATTAAAACATAAGGACAATGTTATAAAATTCTTGTTAATTTAAATACTGGTAATTAAAATGCTTTTTTAAAACTCTTAGTGCAAAGTTAAAAACTTAAAATGTTTTTCTTAAAATGTTAACATTTTATTTAGAAAAAAAATATTATAAAATAAACAATTTCTTGACAACTGCTTTCTTGACGTGACAGATATTTTGCTTCATTAATTTTGTTCAATTGTTTTCATGACACTTTTATTCTCTGTTGCGTTACGATCAATCGTTAATGCAAGGGTTTATGTTTTTAATATTGCACTTAAAGTTTTTAAAAAACCTTTTAATTGCCAGTATTAAAATTAACAATAATTTCATAACATTTTCCGATTTTTTAATCTTACTATTTAATAATGAACAGAAATTAAGTGTGTTTTGTCAATTTTTATGAAAATTATACCACATTTGCATCAAATTTGGCGCTTTTTTATTGCATTATTTTTTATTTTTGTACAAATTATTTGTACCAGCATTATTAAGTATTAGGTATACATTTAAAAGTTAATTTTTATATAAAAAACTATTTTAGAGGGTTTTTAATAAATTGGGATTATCCATATAGTAGAAAACTACAAAAAGTTGGGAAAAAATAAAAATTGTACTAGAGCGCTAAAAATTGGTACGTGGGTGTAAAATTTAAAAATATGCACTTCTTCCCATAGCATTTTTCAAAATTTTGAATGATAATGCCTCATTTTGCGATTTTTGGAAAAAAAAGTCAAATGTGACAGCTAAAAAAACTCACGTTATATACATTATTTGGCATGATTTTTGAAGCAAAAACTTTCGGCAAAAAGAAAATTTAACCAAATTAATTAGAGAAAAATTTTCCCCTTTGATGCGGTCTTTATGGGTGACACTGTATACATTATTTTGTTAAGTATTTAAAATCTGTTAAAAATTAGTAACCTATATTGTCTTTATAAATTTAATTTGCAAAATAATAATATTAAGTTTAAGAACCAGACATTCTTAATTAAGTAGATTACACTATGCAAATTTTACCAATGTTTTGATAGTGTTAGTTAATAAAATAGTAGATATTTACGTTATAAGTTCGGAAAATAAAGTTTACGGTATAAGTGAGATGTTTACGGACGAGGCGACGAAGAAGCAAAGTCTGGAATTTTAAAACGAATACTGTAATGTACAATATTTTATTTCATACTGTACAGCTAAAATTTATGGTTTTGAAATAATAACGTATTTTTAACCTGCTTTGTATATTCACAAAATAATTAATTTTTTGCCAACGAAACGGATTTTAAGATTTTTGTTTACTGGTGAAAATATCGTCACTACTGACATACAATTTAAATTTGACGAAGATTGCGTTAATTTATCCAGGAAACGCAAATGTCCTGTTTTTATTTATGTCAAGGTAAAAAATAAAGTCAGTTGAAAATAAGTGTTACTTATTTAATTCTAATTTAATTTAAATTTTATATATTTTTTTTGTAAAATTGACGAATTGGAGAAAGATGGTGAAAATCTGATTCCTGATAAAAAAATTTATGTAGTTAGATAATTAATATAAGTTAGAGTAAAGAGTATATTTGGTATGTATGGTAAAAAGAGGATTTTTTATCAACAAATTCTAAAAAAAAACAGTTCGGGTGTTCGGGAAAATATAGATCGTTAATATAGTGCTTTCGTCGCCAAAAAGTTAAAATTGTTTCATATGTATAAAGTTAATCTATTATCTACACGTATATTATGACCCATAGAAATCACCATCCAGTATGATAATCTTAAACTTAAAATTTATAAATTTTTAACAAGTAGAGCATCCAAAACAAAACATGCCGCGGTCAGCATTAAATAAAAGTCAAGACAAGATTTCCAAAAAATATTGCGGTCACCAAAACCACGCCTGGATAATAATTAAAATATGCCAAAACAGTTGACAGAAAAGGAGTATAAATACATAACCGTACCAAAAGTCGGGGATTCAGGGCTGAAAATTAAAAATTTATGTTTGGGGTCGGTAATCGTCTACCCCCCATGTAAAAGAGGTACGCCCATACCGAGTTAAGGGGTTGATAATCAGCACCTTATAGTTTGCGGTGGCTTATTTTTTATTATTTTTTTAAATATAATTACCACAAGATTCTTGTTAAGCAGACCAAAAAATAATTTCTAGCCCCAACGACCTAGAGGAGGTTTTATGTACATGATGATAACTCCTAAAAATATTTTAAAGCTGTGGTTAGTTATAGCTAAATACAATAAACAAACCATGTCAAGAAAAAACGTCATATTTTATCAACCGAAAAAAAAAAAAGTTCGAAAATATTTAACAAGACTTTATATTACCGTATTGTAATTCCTTGAAAGCGTTAATAAACATAGCTACGTATACATAAACGTTTAAAAATTTTCACTAACCAACCACAATAGCGAAAATTTTAAAACACATTTTATCTTAACAAATCCCTTACTTAATTTAAACTAAAATTTGCAAGGTTCTTTATTAGTATAATTTATTAAAGACGTATTATCATGCGTAAAGAAAATTATAGAGTCAAATAAGAACTTTATATCGGTTATTATAAGATATAGAGAAAAAATTATAATGGCAATATTTTGTAGATCTACGTAGATTCTAGTGGTGTACCTATTTTTTTTTATTAGTTAAGCTTTTCGAGTTATTACACAAACTTGAGTTTTTTAATGGAACACCCTATATATTATTATACCAGTCGACTTCCCGAAAAATTTAAACTTACTTTAAGCCAAGCAACCCTCATGATCAGTTGCTTATTTCTGCACTTCTAACCGTGATATTACCTTAAAGAAAACACTTTTACCCAAAAAGTTATAATAAAAAGCCACATTTACACCACTCTATGCTTTGTGGAACTTTTTGTGTAAAAGAAATATTTCTTACGATGTATATTGTTTATATTTAATAAAGCCACCCTCAACATTTTATATTTTCAACCCCCTTGAGCCCCACATGTTTTGAAGGCGCGTTCACCAGACGTGACCACTAAGAAACTAGGTTAATGTTCTGAAATTCTGCAGTAAATATATATGACTGTTATACACACATACACAGCTTGAGGCAGCCAGCCGACATTTTGCTAGACTAAGGGGGTAGTAGACTTGAAATAAATAATGTACCTAATGATAGTTTATGGCTCTACGTTTTATAAATGGTTAGAAGAAGAGGAAAGTTTATTTTAACTTTAATTTTTTTAGATTTCTGATTTATTTAAAAGGCATATACAGAGTAGTTTACTAGGGCAAAGCAGTTAAATTTAGTTATAATGAAAAAAGGGGTAATGAAGAACGTTATTTATTTATTTATTCAATATTAATAATATTATTTTTTTGTTTTTAAATGTACATTGTGTATAAAAATACTCACAGCTGCATGGACGGACTAGCTGTGACACTCATGGCCCTCCTTTTTACGCCCTGTATTGATAAGAACTTTGGGCAACGTTTTTTACAAACCTTAAACTATTAACTAAAAGTTAATTATTCTTTATCTATGTCGCTAATTCCAACCGTTTTCGATAAAAACGGCACTTTGTTCACACTATTGATTTCCTAAGTTTTGAAGGGTTGAATATGAAAAATAGTACTTTTCTCAATTAGTCGTGCTTGCTAGAATATTAGACTTCATGGAGACCATGTTGAACCCTCTTATGAAGTTTTGGACATAAAAGTTTAACCTATTATTAAAATTATAAGTTTTTTTACAAAAAAAAATCATCTTTTTCTTATTCAACCCAACAGAACTTAGAAGACTAACAGGGTAAATAAAGTTATTTTTTTTCATAAACGGTTAGTCCAGGAGCCAGGTTAAAATTTGGTCAATTATTTTCTCTCAAGCGATAATTAGTAGAATGCATCAGAGGGTTGTATCCTAAGGTTTCGCGAACGTCAGCTGCGGTTCCGTTGCGTTGGAGGAATGAGCCGCGGTAGCCTTTTTAATAATGATAAGCACTAAATTATAAAATGTTAACGTTAATTCACAACTGATATTTTTATTGTTGTATATAAATATGAGGCGATAATAAAGTAACAATTTTTAAAAATATATTACGGTGTAATCGAAAAATCTAAAGTTTTTACCATGGACGTAGATTGGCATGCTTTTCAATAAACTTTAATGGAATTTTTTTTCAAAATAATTAGGGGAGCTAATAAATAATTGACCCCATTATGGGATTTCCTATATCCCGCTCGACGATGCACCACCCGGTATATTTAGTCATTTTCTTCCAACTAAAAACTTGTTAAATTGTAGCTAACCCAATATCTCGAAGAAAACAAAATTAGCTGACTATTATATGGTGCATTAGACGTCAGCTGGTCGCTCGAACATGAAAAAATAAATATACTTTTAATAATTTGCTGTCAACTAAAAATTTACCCGGTGATAGCTTACATGCAACTATGGATAAATATATGTGTCAGCTGACCATATCTTGGGGCAAAAACCTTTTAAGAAATAACGAAAATAATTTAGACGTCATTTTCTTCCAGATAAAATTTGTTAGCTGATTGTCAATATACTGCTGTTATTAATAATAAAAAAAATCAGCCAGTAGTAAGTCGAGGCAAACCCTGTCGGCTGATGCGTTTAAATAGGCGATAGATGCTCCCGCCTAACTTCTGCGTTATAACTCTCAAAGTGTCAGCTGAGAGTTTTTGCACCGAGATAAGCCAGCGGACATATATACACTGGCGGCAAAAATTAGGGGATATTGCCATATACCATAATTCAAATTAGTACCGACAATTCTGATGTTTTGGTTGGAATCTAGTGTTAATCTTGTTGCCGTAAAAAAAATTCAGGATTTTTTGTTATCACAATATCAAGTAAACAATATTTTTTGTCAGGTCGAATTCGAAAGATTCTCTCGTTTTAGTTTCAGAAGTCGTTTTATACGATTAAATACAACAGTAATTGGGTGTTGATTTTTTTGCAATGACTTTAAGACATTTAACATCCGCGGAAGCAAACTGAGCGGTTGGAATGCTTCAAGCGGGGTTGCGACAAGTGGATGTTGCTCGTGAGCAACAAAGTATTATAAGTAGGCCGTGGAATCGTTACAGGGAAACTGGAACAACCTCCAGAAGGCACGGACAGGGTCGTAGGAGGTGTACTACGCAGCAACAAGACCGGTACATAACCCTTAGTATTAGACGGAACCCCATTCTCCCTGCAACACATTTAGCCGTCAGCTTCAAAACCAATTAGGAGTCCCTATTCTGTAAGAACAGTGAGAAATGATTATATGAGATCGGATTATCTGCTCGTAGAGCATTTCGAGGTGTGCCCCTTACAAAAGACATAGAGCACAGCGTTTAGAGTGGGCACGTGAACGACGAAATTGGAGGGTAGAATGGAATTCCGTTCTTTTCACCGACGAATCTCGTTTTGGTTTACATAGTGCCCCAAGGCGTATAAGAGTGTGGAGAAGTCGTGAAACACCTAGACATCGTAGCTATGTACAAGAAGTGTATCCTTTCAGAGGTGGCACAGTTATGGTCTGGGGAGGAATCGCTCTAGGACGCCGTACGCATCTGTATGTTTGGAACAATATGGGGAACCATTGTGAATTTTTTGGGGGTAAACGCCCCCCAACCAATTTGGGAAGTCCGGGGGAAAATCAAATTTTTTTTCATAATTCCGCTCCCGCATCCCAATTGGGAACCCAATTAAAATGCAGGGGGTTTTGCTTTAAAGGCTGATAAATTCCAAAAATCAACCCCCGTCCCCCCCTAATAACAGACGGGACCTAATAGGATACTTCCCCCAATTATGGGACAACCTACCCCAAGACCAGCTGGACAATTTGATTCTCAGCATGCCAAGACGCCTTCATGAAGTTTTCGAGGTCCACGGAGGTCATACACATTCCCAACATTCTTTAAATGATTCAGCATGATATAGAAATTTGCATTTTGAGGATAATATTTGAATTTTTTTAATAAACGCTTTTTCCCCCCCTATGAAATTATGTGTTTTCATTTATGCAAAACGGTAATCTCTATAACCGTAATAGTTTTAAAAAACTCGGGTGGTTGTTAATATAAAATTCCATGATATCCTCTAATTTTTGCCGCCAGTGTATTTATCCATAGTCGCATATAAACTATCTTTAGGTAAATTTTTGGTTAAAAGGAAATCATTGAGAGTATTTTTTTTTTTCATGTTCGAGCAACCAGCCGACGTATAATGCACCCTGTTATAGTCAGCTAATTGTTTTTTTTCTTCGAGATATTGGGTTAACTACAATTTAACGAGTTTTTAATTGGGAGAAAATGACTGAATACACTGGTTGGTGCATCGTCGGGCGGGATATGTAATTTTTAATGGGGTCAATTATTGGCTTTATTAATTACTTTGGAGAAAATTCTAATTGAAGTTTATTAAAGAGCATGCAAATCTACGTCCATGGTAAAACTTTAGATTTTTAGGTTACACCGTTTAAGATGCTAATATATTTTTAAAAATTGTTACTTTATTATCGCCTCATATTTATAAACAACAATAAAAACACCAGTTAGTTGTAAAATAATAGTGTCATTTTAAAATTTAGTACTTTGTCATTATTAAAAAGTCGCGGTACCCTTTTTAATAATGACCCATTGCCCGAAATCGCAGCTGACATTCATAAAGCATTATTATAGAAGTCTCTGAAGCATTTTACTAATTATCACTTAAGAGGAAATTGGTCATAAAAATCTGTAACTAGCTTCTGAACTATTAATAAAAAAAAGTTGTCCAAGGTTCCTGTAAATACGGGGCGTAAAAAAGGGGAGTGATGAGTGTCAAGCTAGTCCCCCTAAGCTAGGTAATTTCAAAATTTTGGGAAATTTAAAAATTTGGCCTTTAAAATAAAAATGAAATATACCGGGGGTTTAATAATAATCTTAAATACTTGATTCCGCTGAAGCCTTTGGGAGAATATCTCCAAAGAAAAGGCCCAGGGTAATTTAGAAAGTCCTACTTGGGATTTCATCTAATTAAAATGAAGTTAAAAA
>JAHBCN010010527.1:0-31515 GCA_019359885.1 Listronotus oregonensis | reverse complement strand
TCATCTAGGTTTTAATAATAAAGACTTGCAACAACGTCTAGGAATATCGAAAAAACAATATTATTCTAATAAGTAAAACATTTTGCTATCCAAAATGGCACAAAATTAAACATTTAAATTTTTTGAAAGCACTTTGTTGATCACTCCGTATACCAAATACCCTAATTTATGTTTAAAAATGTTTAAAACTTTAAGGCGTTGTTGGAATTCCTACCATTCACACCTAATGCCATAATAACGACGCATTTTTGCCGAATAAATTTACAAATTTACAAAACACACACATATGGTCCCTTTGGCGTTCAATAATTTACCATATATTTAGGATTTCTAAATCAGGTACGCGTTTGGTATTTGTTGGCCCCGTATACTCATAAAATTATAACCTATCGAAAAGTGCTTAGGACATAAAAAATCTACATAAAATGAGCTTTCCGAATATGAAACACTCATTGAAATCCGTCAATCAATTTTCCAGTTATAGCTTTTTAAAGAATTGATTACCAAAATTTGACGTTTAGAAGTGTATCGCAAGCCAGAGGTCGTCAATTCAAAAACTGGCAAAAACGTCTAGAGATATTGATATGACCTTGGTAACAACCCATATTATAACGACCAAAAAAAATTACCACTGAAATGGGACACACTCGAATTTTTTGTTTTTTTGCAGCACTCTATTGATCACACGGTACATCATGATAAGATTCATCTTACTAAAACTAAATGCATTACAGCTTAAAGTAGAAGAAACGCGGTTTTAAACTTCGTTTTAGATATTCAAAAAAGTTAATTTTTAAAAAAGTTACAGCAGTTTGAAAATGGGTCTAAAATTTAAATGGTACGATCTTTTTGTTGAGCAGTTTATATTAGTTTATTAAAAACAGCCTCACAAGAGAAGTTTAAAAAATAAATAGCTCTTGTTCATGATGCATAAAGTTTTAATGTTTTTGAATATACTTATATTCCATCCATATATCGATGGTGTAGTGCACAAATGTGTTAACTACACTTTTCTAGCAAAATGAGTTATATACGCCAGCTAATAGCTACAATCGGTATTTTTATATGCACAAATGTGTTAAGTAAATTATATTAGTTTTTATGATGAGTAACGACATCTGTTATTTGTTCTAAGTACTGAACCATTAAAGAATTCTAACGCTTATGTGCTAAGAGCACTTAACACATTTGGCATTTAAAATACGGGATAGTATTTGATGTTAAGTGCACGCTTAGCACATTTGTGTGACTTAAATATTCATAACCTTAAAAATAGTTTAGTGTTAAATGACGTCGACATTTATGTTGGAGTTTATGTAAATGGCGAATGATGAATATAACCAATCTGATTGTGAAATTAGTCCGGCTTTATCAAAGTCTAAAAAACGTAAACTACCAGAACTAGCAGAATTAGAAAACAAGATAAGTAAAGAGAGAAAAAAAAGAAAAAGAAATCGTAGAGCAAATAAAGAAGTTTGGGAGAAAATTTTAAAAACCAGGGCAAGAGGAAAAAATATATAAGTGAAGGGAAAAGAGATACCTGAAAACATCCTAGAGAAATTGACGCACAAAATGTCTTAAAATCCAAAAACATTTCTGAAGATCAGGGAAAATTTGTGTAAAAATTATAATTTGGCCGATTAAATCGTAAAAAATGTTAAAAAGCATTTACATGAAAAACGTCTCTGTTGGAAAAAAAAAGTAGCCCTAAGTCTAAAAATAGACAAACATCCAGGGGTCTATTTTCTTCAAACCACCGATGGTGTTCGAACAGGGAGCCAAAATTTTTTTTATGCCACGTTGGCCATTTGCAAGAGTAACGAAACATGCGCAAAAGGAATAAGTAACTTGGTTATACAACGGGATATGAAAAAGAAGGGACACCATTCCTTCTAATTTACCTCAGATGAAATGAAGCAATTGGTAAAAGAACACATTGATTATTTCCCCAAGGATTGAGTCTCTTTTTGTAACGAGACTCTTCAAAGCTGTATTTTTCCCGGTTTCCCAATAATGTACTGAATGTACAAAAAATTTTTGTGCTCAAAAAGAAATAAACTGGTTTCAGAATTCGTCTATAAAAATATTTTTTATGGATACGAGCCTAGATTAGCATTTTTTTACCAAAGAAAGATCAGTGCTCTCAGTGAATGCATATAGCAGTGCAATAGATAAGACCATGTTACAAGAAGAATATGAAAACCCATAAACGAAGAGAAAATGAAGCAATGAAAATGAAAGAAGAGGACAAAAAAAGTCAGCGTCAGAAAAAGGAAGAACATTCAGATCTATTTCCTTTGACCTTCAAGCAGTGCTCTCTGTTCCACATGCTGGAGACAGTCAAATTTACTATAAACACAAACTTAATGTATATAATTTTACCATATACGATGCTTCTAATTCCGATGGACACTGCTTTGTATGGGATGAGACCATGGCAACAAGGGTAGTACAGAAATAGGCACTTGTCTCATCAAATATTTGTCGAGTTTACCAAAAACTGTTACACATGTTGCATCATTCCCCACATGTAGGGACAAACCGCAACAAGTTCGTTGCTGCAGCAATGCTTTTTGCCGTTAATAAAATAGAACACTTAGAAACTATAGACATGAAATTCGGAATCGGGTCATTCATATCTGGAGGCCGATTCCATGCACGCCACTATAGAAAGGGCTAAAAGACATAGAAAAATATATTCTACCCGAGAATGGGGGCTTTTTATATCAATGGCTAGAATTAAACCTCGACCTTACTGTAAATCACCTCAAGTATACCGATTTTTTTAACTTGCAGCAACTAGTGACTGATATTGTTGTAAATACTACCCAAAAAAACTCAGCAAGAAAAAGTTGCCTGGCTCAATATAAAGTGGATGCGATTTCAGAAGCAAAAGCCATTTATTATACAGTATAAATACAATCTCTCTGACAAAGAATTTCATGAAATCGATGATCTAACAAACGTAAACCAGGAAAAAGAGAAGCTGGCAAACAGTAATATTAAATCAAAAGTATGACTCGAGACTACCGGTATCTCAAAAGAAAAAAAAGGATCTTCTTTATTTGTTGTCGAACAAAATAATTCCTGAAGATTATGCCAACTTTATTAATGAAATTCCTCAGGTAAACAATGGAACTCAGCTTGACGCAGCAAAATTAGATGACTAATACTTATTTTTAATAACTTTTATAACTGTATTTTTTTAAATTTGGTTAAATCTGATCGTTTTTACAATAAAATTTAGTTCAAAAGTTAAGTGTTAATTATTTTGTTCTATGAGTAAATCACTACTTTAGAATCACAAATGTGCTAAGTGCTGTATATAAATAAAAAAATATATATTTTTTCATGTTCAAAAAAAAAATTGAGTATGTACAATGTGGTCTGCAATAAATAGTAAACAAACAAACCCTACCTAACAAACATAATATCAATTAGGCATTGTGTTGTAATACCATAACAGCTGAAAGTTTATTTTTGTCCTCCTGAAAAATTAACATTTTTGCACTTAACACATTTGTGCGCTACACCATCGATATGTATATTAGTTCAGTAAACGAAGTTGTGGACCTGAGGATTAGGTTGGGCCGTCACAGTGTTTTTTTTTTAATTTGCAGGTATGAATGTTTACATTGACCTCTAAAAATATCATAGATAGAAAAATGTCCGCAAGGGCCTGAAAATGGCTCTTAAGAGCCGGGAAATTAATTTTTTTCAACTATTTTGGCCGATATCTCCCGAAATATGATACTTACGCAATTTGTATTTAGACGAAAATGAAGAGCAGTTTATTAGCTGCAAAAATGTTTCCCATCACTTTTGTTAGAAATTTGATGGTTCTTGAGATAACCGGACATTAACGCGCCGCGTATTTTTTGCACCTACCCCACATCTCAAAAGGCGCTCTAAGCTACTTACACTTCCAAGCAAGCGAACAAATTTTTAAATTACTCACGTCAAAATGCATATTTTTCATGATTCAAAGTTTATTTGAAAGAAGGGACCTGTAGCTATAATATCTTGTTACTGTTTCCTTTTTTTTTTTGTTTCTCTAGAATATTGAAAACTCGAGCCAAAATTAGTTTTGGCTCGATATTTTAATCCTCCTATCAATCTGTTCATATTTTTTTTATAAAGAGTATTTTTACCAAATCCTTTTCGATAATGGGGCTTTGAAAGGTGTTAAATATATTCCGAAAGAATCAATAAATATTTTTTGTGTATTTTCATTAACAACGTGTTTTTCTTGCAGTGGTTTTTTTGTCTTTCCGTAGTCTTCAAAAATATTCGGGTCTATCGGGGCTCTTTGATTCCAGACTTTTGGACGATTAACCGACAAAAAATGTTCGATTAGACTTGCGGGCTTGCCCCCTACCGATGAAGCTGCAAGGCAACACTTATATCGGGTGTATTTACAAGTGCAGCATTTGCTCGCGAACGAACTGCCGCCAAAAGAATGGGGGTGGAAATGTACAGGAGATGAATTATCACCGGTCCAGACGACAAAAGAGCCGGCACATCCAGACCTGTTGAAAATTATTTCTTGTCAGTTTACGATGGGCTGTAACAAACAATGTTCATATATGACAGCAGGACCAAAGTGCTCGATTATTTGTGGTTTATATCATTCAGGTCCGTGTTCTAATTACAAGGAAATGGAAAATGAAGAAATAATCGTACCTGAACAAGCAGAGGAAGGAGAAGAAATAGATGCAGGTAAAGATAGAGAGATAGAAGTAGAACCAGAGACAAAGGGCAAAAGAAAAAACAGAAGAAGAAATAGACCAAGAGAAAAAAAGAGTGGACCAAATAGATCAGAAGAAGATTGATGATGCCAACCAAGAATATGCATCCGAGACGGAATGGTGATCAAGTGGTAGATTTTTAGCCCCGTTTTCGTTAAGGGGAGCTCGTATTCTTATACCGAGAAAAATAATCACGTTTTTAACACCAAAGGTGTTGAGAAGTAGATCATTGTTAGAAGTATGTTTATCGCCGTAATAATTTCGTAAATAAAAAAAAAGTGATGGCGCCATCTACAATTGGTCTTTGCAGTTTAAAACATGTGGATCAGACTCCTTGTCCCAGAATTTGATAAGAAAGTATCATGTTTTTAGATTCTAAATACTGATAATTTCCGCAACCCCTATTTTGCAAGAAGTATTAGGGTAGAAAAATAAATCTTCATAACCTTTTTTGAAGGTACTGAACTGCTCTTTATTCTTGTCCAAAGCTCAAATCTCTAAGTGTCATATTTCGGCAGTTATCGACCAAAAACCAATTTTCAGGCTCTTGAGGGCCATTTTCAGGCCCTTGCCGACATTTTTTTATATATGATATTTTCAGAGGTTAATGTATACATTGATACCTGTAAATTAAAAAAAAAATTGTGGCGGCCCAACCTGATCTTCAGGTTTGGGGTTTTTCCGGCCTTCATTTACTGACCTATATGGAAAGCTGTAACTCCTAATACATGTTATTGTATTGCTTTTTCTGCTGTTACAAAATTAAGGTCCAATATTAGAATCATAAAAATTAAAAAAGAAACAAATTAATAGATAAATAAAAGGAAGTAACCATGGTCAAAATTAGGCAAGATGTGGCCCAACCATATAGTTTAGAAAAATAGGATTATATTAATTATATGACTTTAAAAAATAACTTCTCGAAATAGCTTAAACTCTTTTTTTTTTACTTTTCCTCATAATTGGGATATATTATGTAATATATTAGATTGTTAAACTTCCGGTTTTTCTTAATTTAATGCTAGGGTGCCCATGGCTAGGTACTGCCAACGACTCTATTTGTTTTCCTTATTTACGATCTTTTCTTTTCCACAATTAATTCCAATCATAATTTTGCTGCCAATACTTGATAGCAGTCAAGTTCTGCATAAATTAGTTATTTAATCTTGTGAGTATTACTTTAAAGAATAACTATTTCAGAGCGGCTTTTAAAAAGCTAACATTCTTTGTGAGTCTTATTTTTTTTTCTTGTTTTTAATTTGTATACTTTGCACGTCCAAACACAAACTTATCTTATGCAACCCTTTACAGTCCATGTACAAAAACCATAAGTATTGCACTTTGTTTTGCTTTATTCCTTTAGTCTATAGTCTTTTTTTTCCTTTAAATCTAGTTTTTCTTGTATAAATAACTGCTTTTTGCTTTACTTAAGATACTTATAATGGGCTAGTGCTTAGGCTTTAAGCTTTTGTGGACTATAGTAAGTAAAAAAATAGCGCTAAAAGATTTACCATTTATTTAGACCAAGCTCTACATATTATGTTATATATGGTAATGCGCAATATTTTAAATTTTTTAATATATATTTATTATTAAAAAATTAATTAATCCGAATACTAACAATACCACAACTGGTAATTTTATTTTCCGTATAGCCCTAAAATGTTAAACGTACGAGTCTCTTGCGGCTTAAAGCATATTATTCTATCATAATAAATACGTACATTTTTATGCGACGTGGAAAGAACGTAATTATGGTTTCCTTGGAAAACGAGTGTTTTGTTGTGCGAGAATTCCCAGAGCTCTGCCAACTTTCCATCTCAGACGCGTGGAGATAACTTGATATGAAAAATGCAAATTAGCTCAAATACTTTGATATAAATAAAACTCAAACCTCTTTTTCATCTTTATCTTTTTTAGGCAGAAAATTTTTATTAAATACTCTTAAAACCGAAATATTTAAATTATATATTTTATTATTATTATTTTTTAATATTAATATGTACCATTTTAAAAGACAGGCAACGATGTTAATAAAGAAAAATACACAAAAAGTTTGATGAACAAAATAAAGTTTTGTTTAAAATATACCATAAATACAAAAAAATTTTTAAATTAAAATTAATATAAGAATAATATTTAAAGCAACTTTTTCTTAAGGTAAACCGGTACATAATGCTATGTTAATTACAAAAAACAATTTATTTAAAAACTAAAATTTGGATTATATAGTTATTCACGAAAGACAATTTAATAAATGAAAATTAAAAGATCTACCTATTAGAGCAAAAAAAAAAAATTTTTGAGACCAGAACAAATATATTTTATTAATGGTATTCTGAATTTGTTCACCAACACATTTTTGGGCATATAGGCTCCTTAATGAACTGAAAAGAAAGATTTAAAGTCCTGTTAGATGTGACTACTAAGCTTGGTTGGTTTAAAATTACGAGGCCTCCAAGTAAATGGATAACCCCGGGTCCAGCCAATCCGATTACACGTGTTTCACCTTTGTTGTGGAAGGTCACACCGAATGTAGGCCGTGGACACCCTTGACCTGCAAAGTAGCCAGCTTAAGAACAATCGTAACTCAATACAATTGAACGTAAGAAGCAACTAGCGCCATCTCGTCAAGTAATTTTAAAGCAACCAATTTTATTATCGACAGGTTAAGATGTTATTGTGCGCCACGTAGGTGTATTACGCAAAAACATTCAGAAGTTACTTTACACAACACACTTAATGAAAAAAAATATAATATATATATATATATATATATATATATATATATATATATATATATATATATATATATATATATATATATATATATATATATATATATATATATATATATATATATATAGGGTCCTGCAGCTCACCTCCCGTCTTATGTAGCTCATTTATTATTCACTATAAAATTTTCATATTTTGCAAACGTTATCTTTAACCGACGGTGCATTTCAGGAAAATAATTTTGGTTATACAGGGTGTCACAAAAAAGTGTGACGTCACGATGGTGCATTTTTTTAAATGGAATGCTTTGTATTTTTTTGTATATTTAGGTACCCCTTATGGTCATTTATATTCCTCTAGAATTTTGTCAAGATCGGTTTAGTACTTTTAGAGAAAAAAAAAATAGAATATAAAATAAAAACTGTTTTGCACCACTGATTTTAAAAATGAATAAAAATACCAATAGTGCTTGATTAATATAACTAAACCAGAAACTTATTAAGTAACGTAATATCAGTCGCTTAGGTCATGTTTGGTTACTGTACAGGGTGTCCAAAATTTAGTGTCAAGCTCTTCAAATTTAAAAGGACTTTATTTTTCTTATTTTAAATGAGCCCCTGTATATTTTTAGGTCGTTAGATGCAGAATTAAAAACAAACATTGTTTCAATTTTATATATATATATATATATATATATATATATATATATATATATATATATATATATATATATATATATATATATATATATATATATATATATATATATATATATATATATAATATATATATATAATAGATATATATATATATATATATATATATATATATATATATATATATATATATATATATATATATATATATATATATAATATACATATATATATATATATATATATATATATATATATATATACATATATATATATATATATATATATATATATATATATATATATATATATATATATATATATATATATTATATATATATATATATATATATATATATATATATATATATGTATATATTATATATATATATATATATATATATATATATATATATATATATATATATATATATATATATGTACACTTTTAAATGGCTTTTGGAGATGCCTAAATTTATTTATTTATTTACTACCCATATAAGTTGCCCGTTAGTAAAAGCTTTAATATCTATATGCTGCCAGCTGAACACTTAAAAATTTATTGGACCCAGACACCTAGAGAAAAATCGAACGAGACCCCACTGCAAGCAATCTCAAAAAGACCAATCACCTTAATAAATCATTGTTAATAGAGCCTACCATAGAAAGCAAATTAATAAATTATTAAACCCCGCCGCCCAGAATGTATAAACTGCCCAAAATACATAAACCAAATGCACCCATATCGGGTCACCTACCTATAAGCTAGCCAAAAATTTAACATCGTTACTGCAACCTTGCATTGGACAAACAAAGACGTACATAAAGTATTGAACACACTTATCAACAAAATGAGAAACTTCACGTGCAACCCGAAAGTCAACCTTGTCAGTTTTGACGTGGTGCCCTGTTCACCAAAGTATCAGTCAACAGGGCCACAGAACAGCTAAAGGAAAAATTTCCGAATGACATTGCGTCCCTTTTCCATCTTTGTCTGACAATTACATATTTTCAATGGAAGTCCGTTAAACCCTGTCATAGTAGATTATTTTATAAAACTGTTTGAACAAAAGTTTGCGAAAAACGACCGTCTTCAATGGTTTCGATAAGTGGATGACACCTTTGTTATCTGGAATCACGAAGAAAAAATCATTTTGTGCATTTTTTTACACGCCAATTGGATATTGGCCGCGCGATCCTTTCTGAACAATTTTAAATTTTAAAAAATAAGCCTATGTTTTAAAAACAATTCCTTGATCATTTTGTCACTATAATACCATCAAAAAATAGTTTATATAATTTTTATTTATTTGATAAATACACGGTAAATAAAATATAAGGAAAATAAAATTATTATATATTTAAAAAGACTCTACTCATTGTACGTTATTAAATCATATTAATAAAAAAAAACTAAAATAGCCTTTTTTAAAGAGATTATTCATACATTTTATTTTATTTTGGTTCACTCCGATACCATGTCCACGATTTTGGTCCACCCCGTTTACAAAATCTATGTAACCATGTACTAGATAACCATGTAACTTATAGACACTTCTTAAATCCAGGGTATAAAAATACTATGAATAATTTATAAGTCAAAAAATGATTAATGCCCGATAAATTTTTATATTGCTATAGTTTAAAGATTGCATTTTTCAAACTCAATTTTCACGGGTGATTTAACTGGCTTTTTCATTAAAAATGATGAATATTTTAAAATGGTAATTTTTTGAAACCCAACGATATTATTAAAGATTAAATACCTACAGTATAAAACCTATCTTTAAGCCATTTTCGAGATTATCTGAAATTTCTTATAAATTACTTGAGTAAAGGGGCCGAGCGCTAGTTGAGAAAATCAATGGAAAATTCGTATTCTTTGGACTTCCTTTTTAAACCATTTACCCTATAGTTTGTTCTAAAACTGTTGATTATAAGTTAATTAAACTTTTATTATTTTATTATAAAATAAGATATAAATACCATTTTAGTAATGTTAATATTTTTAATATATATAATATTTTTAATGTCTAAAAATGTAAAATTAAAATGTACTTCTTGGTTTGTAACTTCAAAATGGGTTTTCCAGAAAGAATAAGGTTTTAAGCATAGGTTAAGCTTATACCAAAACTTATTGTTTATTTGAGTGATATAAATAAAATAAGCACTTAAAATTTTATGGTTTACATTTTAATATAACTTTACAAGAAAAATATTAATTTTAAATTAGATTGGATTTACATAGACCTTAAAACCTAATAGTTTTTTGCCATTTCATACTTAATGTACTATGATGTACTATGAAATTAAATTTTATTTAGGAAATTGTTAGTATTAAATAACTACAAAGACATACTGCGTACAGTTACGGTTTGCATTTGTTGGTACTCGAAATTTTTGTTTTATGGTTTATTGGTAAAGAACGTATTTTTAAAGTTAATTGATAAAGTAAAGTAGAAAAATATGCTTAAATATTATCTATTTCCGAATCTGGAACCCAGACCCAGTTAATGGTTAAAAACCATTCCAAAAAATCTACATTATATATTGCATTTCATTTTGCCAAAATGGGTGTGTCTGTTTCATAGGTGTCCCAGGAATACAGATGTGGTTACGTTGAGACTGTAAAATACAAATTAAACCAAATTGGCACAAAACAATCGCTTGGATAAACCTACAGTCATAACCCTATACAAATATTAATGGTTTTTTAGAAAATCAATTAACAAATATATATTACAGCAACACGATATCCGAGTTGAATAAACTGTCACATTATTTAGTTCGGATAAGCCCATATTTAACAGATTGTAATGAGCCATGGGTGACCTATTTAAGTTTTTTAATGGGCTAAATGTAAAATAAGTCATTTAAAAAATCTAATAACCTACTTAAACTAAATTTAACGTGATTATAAAATAATATTTTAATTCTGGTAGACTCTTGATGAATGTAATTTTAAGAGATAAAACTTTAAGAGATTATATTTAGGACAGACATTACTTTCGACAGGTGACATTTAAACAAATGTTATTTATGACGGATGCTTATTTAGTTAGATATCCTTTTTAACACATGTGTTTTTTGACATTCATCTTATTTTCAGAATAATTGTTTTTAATAGGCCTTTTCATCACAACTTTTTTTTGTGTGCATGCGTCAGTATCCGCCATTTTTTTCGTACTGTTTTTTGTAAACAAGCATGTTAAAGGGCCTGTAAACACATATTTAAAATAAGAAAATACTAAAAAAAGTATAGTTATTGAAGAAAATAAATACGAAAATAAAGAAAAAAATGCCTTAATTAGCAAATAGGTTTTTTTAATCGATTATTATAATGATATCAGTACGAAAAGGAACGAAGAAGCGGTGTTGTTATGGAGTATGTAAGAGTGATACACGCTATAAATCACTTAAATACAATACAATTTAATCAATATAACAATTGTTTATATGTGGTAGGCCTAATTAGAATAAAATTATTGATACTTTTTATATAGTAAAGAAGTAATGATGCCTAACCTCTCAATCAGCTCACTTCTTTTTCCTTTTTAAAGACGTCCATGACATTTAAGCTACCTTTTTAATTGTGTACAATTATGGGCTTTAACTAAATTATAAATCAGTGAAGCACCATCAACGATTTTTTCCAGTAAATGATTTAATTGGGGAGATAATACTGCATTCCCAGCCATTGTCGATCAAAACAGTACGAAACTTTTGAATTGCCGCCATTTCAACATGGCGACTGCGCTTGCGCTTGTCACATGATGAAAAGGCCTATAGTTTATTTTTAACAAATGTCATTTTGATAAATTCAATTCTTGACAAATTTTACTACGGATGACATTGTAACCGATGTTATTTTTAAAATGTTATTTTAATAGTTGCAATATTTAACATATGTTAATGTAAGAAAATTTGGTGTTTTCACCAAAACAAAAAAGATCAAAAACAGAGAATAATAAATAAATAAATAGGGGGAAATTGTTATGTTTACCAAAACACTTTTTCGTTATATTTTTTAATACTTTTAAATAATTTTATTGGATAAAAAGTTTAGGTTATTGCATGGCAGTTTAAACAAAAAGTGTTTTATTAATAAAATGAAATATAAGTTAATTTATTCTAAATAAAAAAATAATGTGTTTGATTTGGTAGAATAATCGCTGGTATAAGAGCTCTTTGGTGGAGCATAATTGGTAGAAAGGTGCTTGAAAAAAACTAAGGACACTGAAGAAAAAAAATTGTTGAATTAACTAAAATTTTGTAGAAAGATAGTTTTTAGCATACTTATCAAAAGTGTCACTGCATAGCCTTCTAGAGTCCTCCGAAGGGGAACAACATTTCATTTTAATAATATTGTCAGACTAAGTGAGGGTATATAAGAATTTTTGTGGTTACTGAATCCGAGTACGGTACTTGCTTGTCCATGCAAGGCGACCTAGACGCCATTTCGACGTCCATTTAAGATCCAACCAAGAATAAATTGTTAGAAATATGTAAAAAAACGTAAGCAGGTGTTTGATTCGCTGAATCCGATTATGATATTCGCTTAATTGTGCAAGGTCACGTTAAAGGTTCTTTTAAAGTCATATAGAGGTCAAGCTAAGAATAAATGTTTCTAAACATGAAAAACCCCAAGTGGGTTTTTGGCGACGCCGAATCCATGTTATCCAAAAAGAGAATATTTCGCTCAAACATTATTTCAAATGCAGTTGCATGATGGTATTACAAGTTCTGGTTTTTTTCAGAAATGTCTTAGCATTTGTTTTTAATTTGACCTTAAATTGACCTTAAAGGAACCTCAAAATGCCCCAAGTAGCACCATATTCGGAGTCAGTGTCCTCAAAAATCCACGATTAGCCTAATTATATTTTTAAAATGAAATGTTGACTCTCTTCGGAGAACTCTAAAGGCCCATGTTAAGGCCTGATTTTTCAAAAACTATGCATGGTCAAATTTTGGGATTATTTAGTCTTTTGATCAGAATACTAAAATATATCTTTTTGCAAAATTTTATCCCACTTGACAAAATCTTTTATCCATTGGTGGTGTGGTTATTTTTAAAACATATTTAGAGTAGTAGCATAAGTAACTTTCTTCTTCTTCTTCCTGGGAGCCGTCTTTCACTACCGGAGGCAGCGCAGCCTCTTGGGCTTTTTGTGCCTAATCTCCAATTGTCTTTTATACCAAACCTCCCATTAGTCTTGTTCCTTCAACAAGTCTGTATAACCCCTGACTGGTTGGTTGATATATTTCTGTGGGCTCATTTTCGGTTGCCCAAATAATGCCTGTCTTTTGTGATTTAACGCTCCACGTTTACACAGTGTGTGGTAGGATGTTTCTTACCCCTCGTCGCACAATCTGCAACTTGGGTCCCCATTGTATGAGCCTATCTTGTGTAGGTGTGCTCTTAGGTTATCGTGCCCTGTTAGCATCCCTACTGTTATGCGAAGTATTTTCCTACTTTGTCTTAGTAGTTCTTCGTTCGTTCTTTTGGATGGGCCCCTTATGAAGCTTTTTCCATGTCCTACTCTACTGAGGTTTTCCCAGTATTCCTCGTGTTTTTTTCGGATCCACTCCCTGGTTTGCCCTCGTGCTGTGGTTTTGGTCACTCCAAGAGCAGTAAAGCATATATTTCCGTTTGAAATACAGAACTGTGTGTTTCTAGTGGAATGAAGAATTGTGAATTCCTCATTCCACTGTACACGCCCGCTCCAGTTCCCTGCTCGGTTTTGGAACCATCCGTATACCAGATGGTGTCTCCAACCGTGCCGGGGAGATCGGATTGCGGCCCCTCACTTCGATCAGGAATTTTTACCTCGAAGTTTTTGTTGAAGGAGTATTGGGAAATCATCTGGTATGTTCTTTCGTCCAGGATGTTGCCAACAACCTGACTTTTTATTTTGTTGTGTCCCAAACTAGCGTAGACACCAGTTGGTTTCTGTTGCAGTCGAAAGTAGCTCATTCTTGCCTCTCCCATCACTATAAGGTTAAGTGGTGGAAAGTCTAAGAAACACTCCATGGCTGCTGTTGGGGTTGTTTTAATTGCTCCTGTTATAGCTAAGCAAGCAAGTCTCTGTACCTTGGCCAGTTCTGTAACAGCAGTTCTTTGTCGTATTTTTGTCCACCATACCAGTGATGCGTATGTTATCATAGGTCTTACCACCATGGTGTATAACCAATAGACCATGTTTGGTTTAAGACCCCATGGGTTCCCATGAGCGCGTGTGATTAACATAAGAGTCATCTCCGCTTTCTTTCTTATTTTCTGAAGATGGTGGTTCTAGGTAATATTTTACCTCTCCCACAATCCTAATTGTTTCACCTCGTAGGATTAGGGATCCTAAACCCTCTAGATTTCTCCTTTTGGTGAAGGCAACTATGGCTGATTTAGAAGGGTTTATGTTTAGTCCCTCCTTTCTCGTCCATCTGCCCTTCAAGTTGAAGGACATTTAGTAGGTCGTCCATGACAAGGTTCCATAACAGTAGGGGCAGAACTCTCCCTTGCGGACATCTTCGCTCAACCCGAGCTACAAGAGTTTCTTCAAGAATTGAAGTATATACAGATCTGCTCTTAAGCATGCAGTTTATCCACCTGCAGCTTGTTGCATCGATCCCTCTGCGCCTCGACGCGTTTAAGATAGATGTTAGGGACGTGTTGTCAAACGCTCCTTCTATATCCAGAAAGGCACACATTAGTACCTCCTTGTATTTGAGAGCATATTCGGCTTTTTCTACAAGCTCATGTAATGCTGTTTCTGTGGACTTACCTGCTGTGTATGCATGTATGTCCTTTTAGAGAGGCCTGTTCGTAAGTTCATTTTCCCTGATGTGCCTATCCAGCAACTTCTCTAGGGTCTTTAGCACAAACGACATTAGACTTATTGGTCTTAAAGCTTTTGCCCCATCCTGTCCGGTTTTTCTTGGTTTGGGGATGAGAGCAGTGTCCTGGGTTTCTGAACTTTTGCAGTCTTCCAGTAACATGTTGGTTATTTTGCATCCCGGAAAGTGTACCCTGAGTAGTTCCCTCATGGTCTCATTTGCAGTTCTTGTTTGATCCCCTGTGGGTTTCTTTAAAGTAAATATTTGTGATTGAGATTCTTTCGAAAGAATCTTATGGAGTCTGGCTGCCTCGTGAGTTCCTTCGATTTCCTCACAGTGACTTCTTCATGAATCTCTTTTAGCTTTCCTCAAAGCCTTGTTTTGTTCGGTAGGGGCCTTCTTGTATGATTCCCTATCCGATAATGCCCTGATGTATTCTCTTCTTGCCCTCTTTTTCACTTTGGTGAGTTCCTCGTTCCACCATGGCACATTTCTCGAGTACTTTCTTATCACCAGCGGGCAGTTTTCATTGCACGCAGAAATAATGGCGTCCTGTATTTGATCCGCCGGTATTTCTAGGTCGTGTGTGTTGTTTATTTTTCGCTTTGTCCCTCTTAAGGTAGATTCCAGGTCTGCCTTAAAGGCTTCCCAGTCCGTTTTTCGAGGGTTGCGATATGTTTCTTCAGTAGCTCCATGTCCCCCTATCGTGAAGTTTATGTGTCTATGATCTGATCAACTTATCTCCTCAGATACATGCCAGTTGATAACATTGCTTGCAACGTAGGTTGTAGCTAGTGTTATATCTAGTACCTCTTTTCGTCTACTATTTACAAAAGGGGGTTTATTGCCTACATTTAATATGTCCAAATTGTTTGCCATAATAAATTGTAGTAAAGATTCACCTCGTGGGCTTGTGTCCGTGCTTCCCCATGTGATATAGTGTGCATTTGCATCGCATCCTAGGATGAACTGCGATCCATTTTCTTTACAGCTTCTCACCAGGTCTTCCATCTCCTTGGTTGGTGGTAGGTCAGGGTCATCATAGGGTAGATATGCCGATCCGAAAATTAATTTCCCTTTCAACATGGCCCTATCCCCTGACCTAATTTTAACAGCTACCAGGTCCCCTTAACCTCTTACCTTTCCTCCGTAGACCCAGGGTTCTTGTATGAGGGCCATGTCAAAGTTCCACATAGCGTTTGCAAGGACTGCTGTTGCTGCTTCGCCATGCTGCAGGTTGACTTGCAGCACCCTGATTTTCCATCCCGGCATCGTAACGGCCTATGGAGTGGGATGTGTTTCGCTATCGTGGTCCATCATGACCTCCACGACAGTGATGTCGGGTTCCGTCACGACCTCCACGATAGAGGTATTTGTTGGAGTTCTGCTGGAGAAGGACCCTGAATCCCTCCTCTGCTTCCTCCTTAAGTTTTTATTTTTATTGCCTTGGTTGTCCATAAGGATCCCACGAGTAATGGGGAAGAGCTGGTCAGTGCCTGCTGTGCCCCTGCACAGGCGTAAGGCTATTTACTCTGGGAGGTCGCCCTTTTTCCCAGAGGCTCCGTTCACAACACCTTTTGACCCCGGTGCCATTCATCCTTCGGTACGGGTCGCATAACGCCACTGGATTGGGGTTTGGATCCTTCTTAGTCTAGTTCCTCCTCTTAGACCCTCCGGCATGGGTGGCCCAATCGGTCTGGCTCTTAAAGTCATTGGAACCCGCTAACCTGTCAACCGGCTGTTGACTTCGTCAAGGTGAGGATCCTTCGAGCGGGAAGTTTGGTGCTTACAAAAATGTATTTAATTGCGCATGCTTTACAACACAAAAAGTTGCATCAACGAAAGGTTAATTTAATTTATATTATTTAAATACATGAAAAAGCCAACAATACATGCATTGTACTTAAAATAACAGGATTTTAGTTAAAAACTATAAAACATAACACCCAAGTATAATTCTAGTGCCTTCTATTGTTTGTATATAAATTTTTAAGTGCGTATGATTTGCCATCCACAAACCCTAATATATAAAATTTTAAATTATTTAAAATGTAACAATGACACATCCCATATCAAGCAACTAAGAATATAGTAATGCTAAGCCCGCATATCATACGATCAATATTTGTTACATATGCCTCTCGTACTGCTCAGGATATAATCTTGAGAAATCACTCAAACAAATTCCGTTAAAGTTTATAGCAAGCAAAACCGGAAGCGGTTTGCTTTAAGTACAGGATATGAGACTCTTATGATATAGCTTCTTCGTTTCTTATGGTAAGTGTTTGCGAGATTTGAATACTAAATTTGGAAGTTATTTCTTTATGCCTGGAAAGGGAAATTATTAAAAATAAAAAGTACTTATTCAATAAGTAATTACTATTCTCAATAAAACATTGTAAAATATTATTTACTAAATTTTAAAAGCACAAAATAAAAAAAAAACTTACTGCCAAATCATATTTATTAATTTGTGGCCCAAGTCCCTTAATTCAGAGTTCATTTACTATTAAAAATCAAGATATTATAAAAAAATTAGTAGGTTTAAAAACAATTTAAAATAAGTTTAAAACTAAGGTTTTTTTTTTTTTTTAGTTGGAAAAAAATAAAGTTTTTGGGGGTAATCTGCCTTTTCCCTTTTTTATTTTTTTTTGGGTTTTTTAAAAAAAATTTTTTAAAATTAAAAATTTTTCCAAAAAAATTTAAAAAAAATGTTAAAAATTTTTTTCCCAAAAAAAACATAAAAAAAGGGGGAAAAAATTTTTAACCCCGTTTTTTAAAAAAAAAAAAAAATTTTGGGATCTTTTTTTATTTGATTTAAAAAATTTTTAAATTTTGCCTTTTTTTCCGGCCTAAATAAACTTTTTTTGGGGTAAAAAAAATTTTTGAAAACAAAAAATTTTACTTCTGGAAAAAAAAAAAATTTTTTAAAACCCTTTTTAAAAAATTTAATTAATTTTAAAATTTTTTTCCCTTTTTCCCCAAAAAATTTGGGCCCAATTTGTGTTTGGGAAGGGGGGTTTTTTTTTTAAAAAAATTAAAAAATTTTGGGGTAAAAATTTTCTTCAAAAAATGGGAAAAATTTTTTTTTAAAAAATTTTCCCTTTAGGGTAAAAAAAATTTGTTTTATTTTAAAACTTTAAAAAGGGGAATATTTTTTAAAATTTTTTTTTTTTTTAAAAATTTTTAAAAAAATAAAAAACCCCTTTTTAAAAAAAAAATATTGTTTTTTTTGGGTAAGAAGAAATAATATTAATATTTAAAAAATTTTATAAAAATTTTAATAAAAATTTTTAAAAAATATTTTTTTTAATTTAAAATATTTTTTAAAAAATTTTTAAAAAAATTTTTAAAATTTTTATTTAAAAATTTTTTTAAATTTTTAATTAAATTATTTTTTTTTTTTTTTTTTTTTTTAAAATTTTTTATATTTATTTTTAAAATTTTATTTTTTTAATATTTTTAAAAATATTTTATTATTTATTTTTTAAAATTTATTTAATTTTTTTTAAAAAAATTTTTTTTTTAAAATTTTAATTATATTTTTAAAAATTTTATATTTATTTTTTTAAAAAAAAATTTTTAAAAATTTTTAAAATATATAAAAAAAATTTTTAAAAAAATAAAAAAAATTTTTTTAAAATTAAAAAAATTAAAATAAATATTTAAAATAAAAACAATTTGGGGTCCCCAAATGCGGAAAAAACCCCAAATTTTAAACAAAAAAGAAAAAACAAAAAATTTTTCATTTTTTTAAAAAAATTCCCCGGTTAAAACCCCAAAAAAAAAGGGTAAAATAAAAAATAGATTTCTACAAAATTTTTCCCCCAAAAAAATCAAAACAAAAATAAAAAAAGGAACAAAAATTTTTTTTGGTTTTTAAAAAAGGGGGAAAGATAAAAAAAAACCCCCCAAAAAAATTTATTTTTTAAAAAATGATTTAAAAACGAAAAAAAATTTTTTAAAATTAAAAAAAATAAAAAAAAAAAAATTTTTTTTAAAAACCCCCAAAATTTTGGGGTTTAAACCCCCAAAAAAAAAAATTTTAAAAACCCAAAAATTTTTAAAAAAACCCCCAAAAAAAATTTAATTTTTGAAAAAAATTTTTTGCAAAAAAAAAAAACCCCACAATAAAAAATGATTTTTATAAAAAAACAATTATAAAAAAAAAAAATTTTTAAAACAACCCAAATATATTATAATTTAATTAAATATTAAAAATTTTATAAAAATTTTTTAAAAATAAAAATAAAAAAATTAAAAATTGTTAAAATTAAAATTATTTTTTTTTATTTATAATTTTTTAAATATTTTTTATATAAAAAAAATTAAAATATAATTTTAAATTATTATTTATAAATATAAAATATATTTTTATATTTTTTATTTTAAAAAAAAAAAATTAAAAAAATTTTTAAATTTTAAAATTTTTTTTTTAATTTTTTTAATATTTAAATTTTAAAAAATTTAAAAAATTTTTTAAAAATCCATTAAAACCCCCCCCTTTTTGATAAAAAAAAAATTTCCAGAAAAAAATAAATTAATTTAATGTATATATCAAAATCTTTATAATTTTTATAAAAGTTCCAACAATTTTAATTTTAATTATTGTTGAGTTTTTAGTTAAGTTTTTATATTTTATTTTTATCTCGAATCGGTGAAACACCTGCCACAGGAACGTGGATAAGTATTGGGGTTTTTTTCAAAGTTTTTTTTTTCTGTGTCAGGTGATCTGCTAGTTCAGATTGGTCAATAGGACTGAGTAGGATCATTCTTCACACCTTGGGACTAGAAACGAAGATGTCCATTGTGTAAAGTTTCTTTTGGCGTGTACTTAACAAGGACTTTTTAATTAATGGATCCACCACAACAACACAAAACATATTTACAATTCAGGTATTATATTTTGTATTAGAAACAAAACTTTTGTTATTGTGAATTAAATTGTTTTATCATTTCTGATATTGCATTTTATTTCAAAAGTGAAAAAAGAATTGTTTTTAATATGTATATTATTATACCATTATTTTTTTTTTCATCTCTGGACAATTTACGAAGGCTTTGAGCTTAATTATTAACGTACCATAGGTGTTTTAAGTCTCAAGAAGAAGGTAATTTATTAGCACGGAACTTAAATACTCAAACAAAATAAATCAAAACACATATTTATTGCAAAAATACTGTACATAAATTTAAGTAAGAGGTGGTGCTTAATAATGTGCAATCGAGCTAACCCCTGTTGCAGATTATTATGGAAAGACAAACCATAATTAACAAACTGTATCCACTTAAAACTACGATGTGCAGTCACCTACATGGCGCATTTGACTGTCGCTTTTTTACTCTATTTCAGTTATATTTTGTAAAAATGCAGGTTTGCACAATTATTAAAAATATGTCACTTAAATGTTATCAGAACAAGAACTATTACCACGTTGACGGACAACAGGATATCTTAGAGTGCACCTGGAAAATTACCGCAATATTATGAAATCACTGGATCGATTTTAATTAAAAATCCTGAATGGTTGTGTATTTCCACAGCAGAAAATTTTAAGTAAAAGAAATACATCTGCAGGCAAGGTTCACAGCCAGATACTCTAGATAAAGGAACGAAAAAAAAAAAAAAAAAAAAAAAAAAAAAAAAAAAAAAAAAAAAAAAAAAAAAAAAAAAAAAAAAAAAAAAAACCTGGAAAATTACCGCAATATTATGAAATCACTGGATCGATTTTAATTAAAAATCCTGAATGGTTGTGTATTTCCACAGCAGAAAATTTTAAGTAAAAGAAATACATCTGCAGGCAGCAGGTTCCACAGCCCAGATACTCTTAGGATAAAGGAACGAACAAAATAAGAAGATCGGGGTCTTTTAATATGTAAAATAATTTATAAGAATGACACCTCGTGTTGCTGTATTGAGGGCAGCTAGAGAAGGAATTAAATAAAATCCGTGAAAATGCCTTTAAAAAAAAACGATATATCTTAAACAGCTCATCTTTGGGCAACCCAGTGTGTAAGAGTCATTAGTTAAGCGAACGGCTGCTTCTTGGGTGTAAAATACTTAGAGTTATGGTAGACGTTATTCCCAAGACATGGGAACAATATGCCAGAGAAGGTCTGATTTGAGATACGTAAGGGTACATAGATTAAAAGGGATAAAATACCTTTTGGTTTAAAAGAAAAGTCTAATTTTTTTAAGCTGCTGAGGATTTAAATAAAATGTGTTTATTTTAATTAGGGTTATTCGCAAAAATAGGCCCACAAGGTTCAATGACTCATTGTTTTGCAAATTTTGACGCACATAAGTAAATGATGAGTACTGTAAATCTTTTTTTGGGATAACGAATATGATTGTGTTCTTAAGGAGTTAAACTAGACAAGTCTGGATGAAACTCTAAATAGGGGTTAAGATTAAGAAACTAAATATTAGAGTAAAGGGATTCTATAGAATACTTGGAGTTGTGGTAGACGTTATTTCCCAGACATGGGAACAATATGCCAGGGAAGGTCTGATTTGAGATACGTACGGGGACATAGATTAGAAGGGATAAAATACCTTTTGGTATAAAAGAAAAGTCTATTTTTTTAAGCTGCCGAGGCTTTAAATAAAATGTGATTATCTTAGTTAAAGTTATTCGTAAAAAAGGCCCACGAAGTTTAATGACTTATTGTTTTGCAAAATTTGACACACATAAGTAAATTATCAGTACTGTAAGACTTTTTTTGGGATATCGAATATGATTGTGTTCTTTAAGGAGTTAAACTAGACAAGTCTGGACTGGAAACTCTTAATAGGGGTTAAGATTAAAACTAAATATTAGAGTAAAGGGATTCTATAGAATACTTGGAGTTGTGGTAGACGTTATTTCCCAGACATGGGAACAATATGCCAGGGAAGGTCTGATTTGAGATACGTACGGGGACATAGATTAGAAGGGATAAAATACCTTTTGGTATAAAAGAAAAGTCTATTTTTTTTTAAGCTGCCTAGGCTTTAAATAAAATGTGATTATTTTAGTTAAGGTAATTCGTAAAAAAGGCCCACAAGGTTTAGTGACTTATTGTTTTGCAAAATTTGACACACATAAGTAAATGATCAGTACTGTAAGACTTTTTTTGGGATATCGAATATGATTGTGTTCTTAAGGAGTTAAACTAGACAAGTCTGGACTGGAAACTCTAAATAGGGCTTAATATAGCTAAATATTAGAGTAAAGGTATTCTATTGTCGGTAAAACTATAAATGGGATTGATCGTAAATGAGAGAAGATCATTGACCTGCAAAAAAAATTAAGTTGATACCAGTACTGAGCCTTAGCAAAAAAAAAGATAACTAAAGAGCAAGCAACAAAGTTTAGCTCCAAGACCGCAGAAGGAAAGTATGTCGAGGAACTCAACGAAAGTTGTTCCAATTTTATGAGATAACCTTGCAAACAACTAAAAGAAGGGTTAGGTTTATAACTGAAAGAAAGGTTTTAGATCATTCCTTGGGGAAAGGTTGCTCACGAGCTGCTTTTAAGTCCCTGAAAAAATGACCATGTTTTAAAAAAATGAAATAGGCGAATTTGTTAAACTATTTCCAGAGTGCCATTTACCCCAGACAATTTATTAGTATTTGGAAAAGAGAGGATATGCTATCTGCTTGTCCTTAAAAATGATTTTAGATATTTTATGAAGAACCAAAGCAACCGTAGAAAAGGTAGCTAGCTCAATGGGAAAATCGTGGGTGGATTAGCAGCATTGTTTAGCAAATAGTTTAAGTTTTTTTAGAGGAAGAGATTATTATATCTGCAAAAATTATTAGTGAAAATAAACTAGTACAACGATAAAGACCCATGTGTTTGGCAAAAAAAAACAAAAACATCTGCTCCCATTAGGGACAAAGAGAGGGAACTAACTATTAGCTAAAGCTAAAAAATAAAGATGTTTAATAATGAACAGCTGCCCGCTAGACACAGCTTAGGTAACAGAAAAAAGATGGTAATATCGTTTTTTTTTTAGTTTCTGTGTATCATTCCATATACTTTAAGCTACTTGTAATGTGTTAAAGAAACAATAAAAATAGGTAAATTCTGCAGTTATAATACAGTTGAAAAATTGACGGTTAGTAAAATTTGTTTCATCATTTATATTGTATAAAATGGGTAAAAAAGTTAAATTAATTGCTTTTATCCTAATTTTGTACCAAACTTAAAAAATGCAGATTATATTACAAAACCTAATCAAACCAACACTTTAAAGAAACCTGATATCTGAACCCGGTAATTATTTAAATTAACCAACCTAACATATTTACTTTAAATAAACCTAATACCCAAACTCAACACGAGTTACTTCTAACGTGGTTTAGTTTAGAAGCAAAGATAATGCGTCGCTCTTAATATAGAAGCAAGAAAACCTTTTAGGTAATTTTATTTAGCTGACGATTGTTTTATGCAAAATTAAATTAAGATGTAAACATTATGTTTAAATTAATATATAGGCTTGTTGTGTAGAGTTAAGTTAATTTAAATGCTTATAATGGAAAATATACGTATAGTTAAATATACCCGCAAACTTTGGTACAAAAAATCTACAATATAATTTGTTTGTTACTAAATAATATACCTGTGTATAAAATTTATTATAATAAAAATCTTTTATATTTTACTCTGTATAATAAAAAAATATGTACTTATAAGTTAAGACAAATCGTGCAAGAGCGTCTTGCCTTAGTTTAAAAATATGTTTTTATCAATAATAAATATGGACAACAGTTTTCGAAAATACCCCACTAGGTTATATTGGTTAAGTATTATAAATACCTACCAACTTGCGACAGTGTAAAGGTTGATACAAAAAATTAACCAGCTATAAACTATCCTATAAATATCTAGGTCAGCGATGGCGAACCAATAGTATGCAACAAAACAATTTGGGCACAGTCTTAATTAAGAAGCTTAGGTGCCTAATCAAAATATTTTCTCTCAAAATTAATATTTTTATGGACATGTGCCAGTATTTCAATTAATTAAAAGTAAATTTTCCAGACGTGAATCAAGGAATTACCGTCACTAACTAAACTTGTTTGCGTTAAAATTAAAATGCAGCTATTTAATTTGTATTAAAAAATTTGTGAAAAAAAAGAAGAATTATATATACAGGGTAAGTGTGTGAAGTGAGACCCCCCGTTTATTTCTTTAAATATTGAAATTGGGAAAAAATGTTTTATACAAAAATATTTGGTTTTTGCTGCTCTATATTTTGCGAATAACGTTATGTATACAGGGTGTATCAAAAAGTCTGTACAAGAACAAAGTTCATTTTTTTTAATGAATCACTATATTTTTTGTTCCATTTTTGTTTTCTGCATAAAATTCTAGATATTTTTTAATCCGCATATTATATCCCTATAATCAAGTGTTTACAAGATATTCGCATTTTAATTCAAATTTAGAAGGGAAAAATCCCCTCATCTTTTAATGACGTTTTACGTTTCAGGGTTTTGCCTATTTCTACTTGTCATGTGATATCTAATTACTTATTAATTATAATTACTAGGGCTGTTTAGTCACTCTACAAAAACCGCTGAAACCATAGAAACGTAAAACAACATTAAGAGATGAGAGAGATTCTAAACTTGTATTTAAATGCAAATATCTTGTAAACAATTGAATATAGGTATATAATATGCCGAATAAAAAATATTTAAAATTTTATGTAGAAAATAAAAATGTAACAAAAAATATAGGGAGTCATTTAAAAAAATTAACTTTGTCTTTGTACGGGCTTTTTAATACACACTGTATACATAACGTTGTTCGCAAAATAAAGAGCAGAAATAACCAAAATATTTTTGTTAAAAACATTTTTTTTCCAATTTGAATATTTAAAGCAATAAACGGGGAGTTTCACTTTACAGACTTACCCTGTATATATATCTCTATATATATATATATATATATATATATATATATATATATATATATATATATATATATATATATATATATATATATATATATATATATATATATATATATATATATATATATATATATATATATATATATATATATATATATATATATATATATATATATATATATATATATATATATATATATATATATATATTATATATATATATATATGTATATATATATATATATATATATATATATATATATATATATATATATATATATATATATATATATATATATATATATATATATATATATATATATATATATATATATATATATATATATATATATATGTGTGTGTTTTGGGGAACAAAGAAAGCCGATCATAGAAATAAAGCGTAATGCATCAAACAGAAACGCAAATACCCCTTTAACTGCGTAAGCGAACAAAGATAGACCATCGCAGTATATCGTAGCTCCTGTCGTAACGTGATGGTTACATCGCCGTTCGGTCAGCGAATATTGCTAGGGTTGCCAGATTATATTTTTTCCTGGGGATTTCTTAGAGGGAAAAATATTTTTGTGGGTAATAACCGGGGATTTTAGATCTGACCCAACTCGACTTAAACCTCGAAAATCTAAAAATCAGATAAAAATACAAAAATCCAATTATTCCTAGCCTACAATGTAAAAAAACATGTTTCATTAATGAGCGGCGGCGAAGACGATAGGAAATATTACATTTTTAACCTCGCTGTTACTGCTCTTTAGTTTCTTTTACTTCTTTTATTTAAAAACTAAAAATTTTCCTGGACAATTTGCAATAAAAATTACTTTTGGGGATTTTTTTAACAGCTTATTTTGGGCTTATTTGAGATATGCGTTAGTCAGAAAAATGTATTAAAATCCAGGAATAAAAATATGACCTACAAAAACAATTTAATTTTTGAATTGGGTTTTACCTATTTTTGAAGTCCTAAATTTGAAGGATTCTTCAATTTTGACTTGGTAGATTAAGCCGAACGAACTGGCAACTCTGCATTTACAATTCGCCGACCGGCCGGCAAGGTTGCCAGACGTACGTGGTTCCTCGTACAAATACGAGATTTGTGGTTTTTCCGTACGAGGTACGAGGACACATCAACGAGATTTTAATAATATGGCCATACGAACATTTTGCATCACCATAATAGTAAAAACTAGTGCCATCTATCAGACCTTGTAGGAACTTCTTACACCAAAAATGTCATTGCCACAATTTCGCGATGATTGTCTATGGTATAACTATTCCATCAGCCGGAAACCCCCGACTAATAAAACATTTCTTTCTTCGCATTAGTCATCTCTGTCACACATAGCGCAAATTTATATTTTTCTTTCTTTGTTCCTTACGTGTTCCATTCGTTGCATGCCGACCGTGTTTAGTTTTACTACCTTAGTACGTGTAGATGTCTAATTAATGTTTTTGTAAGATAGAAGATATTTATTATATTATTGAACTACTATATTTATTATATTATTGAAATACTGGATGTAATCCAGTAGTTCAATATGCCTTAATTTTCGTTTGAGTACGTTTTAGATGCATAATAAAATAAATGTACGAGGTTTGAAAGAATGTAATTTTTGGGCCCGCATAAAGAGAGATTTTATTTACGGTTGGCAACCCTGCCGGCCGGCCCGACTTTTTACGCTATTCCAGTAATGTTTGTTCGGTGGCATGATACTATTACTAGAAGATAAAACCACTTGGCGATTTAATTTCGTACGACGTTGCGCATGACGTCACTCGATGAAACAATTCTGCTGTCGGTTGGGAAAGAAGTGTTTTAAAGCCTTTTTTAACGTTTATTGTATTTTGGCATTACTTATGACATTTAAAAAATAAATAAATCATGCGCTTAATCCATCTAACATCTAAACAGAAATCGGAATGCCATATTAAAACTCGCCGTTTCTGGGGAAATTGTCATCGAGTGACGTCAGGCGTGCGAGAGAGATAGGCTTATCTCATGCGCGTGGGTTTATCTTCTCGAGTAATAGTATCATGGTTCGGTGGCTACTCCAGTAACTAATGAGCCTTCAGCCGAATATGTTGCTCTTCCTTAAAAAAAAATCGTCAAAATACGGAGTTCCTAATATTTTTGACTATCTGATAAATTTATTGTTTTAAATGCATTAAATAGTCGAAATACAGGTAAATGAGGTTTTTAATGGCAGTTGGGCGCAAAGAAAACTGGTATTTTCGAAAAAAAAAACAATTATTTATATTAAAATAATAGAACGAAATGACCATTTCTAAGTAAATAAATTAAAAATCATTCTCAAAACTAAACTTATATTCTGTTAAAAATAAAAAGTAAAACGTTATTCAGTATTTGCAACTGAATGAATAAACAGTTAAGTTCTACTTTAATGAAGAAAAACACAAAAATTTATAAAGATGCCCCAAAGGCCCCATTTTTGCAAGACAATTTAACCCCAATTTAAAATGGGTTCGGGGAGTTTGCCAAAATTTCAGGGGTTAGTTAAAAGAACTTCACTTTTTTGTAGTTTTATCCAAATTGTTAGGGCCTCATGCCTGTGGGTAAATTTTGGAAATGACCCCAAAGAAAAAAAACGGGTTTGGGGCCAAAAGGGCTGGGGGGCTTTTAATAGTTCCCCCTTTGTTAATAAGGCCCTTTGGAAAGGGCCCAAAACCGCATTTTTTGAGCAGGGGAAATTATCCTGGGAAAACCAAATTTCAAAAAACATAGATGCCAAAGCCCGGGAAAAGAAACTTTATTTCTCAAAAGATCCAAGTATTTGTTGGCAGTTAGGTTTCCCTAAATAAAAAAGGGTCCAATAATAAAATCACCCAAAATACCAGCCCATACATTGACCTTTTGAGGGTATTGTGTTCTGTGAGGAATATTGAGATGTTGATTTTCTCTAGAATATCCTACAGTGATAGAAGGATTGTGACGGCCATTCAAAGAGAACGAAGATTCTTCAGTAAACAGAATGTTGCTGATGAACCTGTCGTCTCTATTAGCTCTTTCCATCATGTCCTCACAAAACACCATACGTCTTATCTGATCTTCCGGAAAAATTTCTTGAGTTGTTCGCAATTTATAACAATAATATTTGTTACGTTTTAAGATATTCCGAACGGTTCGTGCATTCATATCAAGTTCTTCGGCAATTTGGGTACTATTACAAGGAAAATTTATTTCCGCTAAACTACAGACATCAGTCTACCGATTTGCCCGTTCTTCGGTAATTTTAGGAACCGGCTGCTCTTCATTATTATCAGTGCATTTTTAACAATTATTTAGACAACCGGTTGTCTCAAATTGATAAATAATTTCCGAAATTCTAGTTTTTGAAGGAATAGGTTGATTTTCATACGCGAATGCAAATCTACCATTTTTTCCCCGTTTAAATTTATTGCTGAATAGTACCACTTAATAATCTGGATTTTTTGTTCCCTTGACTAAACTACCATTTTAAATAAGAAATTTTGGCGGACGAGTCGCAGAAATAAATACCAGTTTTCTCGATACTTACGCATCAACCGCCGGCGTAAAAAAAAATCAAATATGCGCGAAACGTAAAACGTGGGGGATACTGCCGACTTTACTGGGGATGTTCATCGATGTTTTTAAAATATCGATGTTTTGTTACCGATGTTCGACGTTTTTGACATTGACGCTGGATGTCACAAACATCGATGTCGACATCGATGTTTACCTTTCGATGTTCAGTATAATTAAAATAAGTTCAAAAACAGCTTCAAAAATTTTATTTTTTTATAAGGGGGCGTTCATAAATTACGTGAGGCATTTTTCAGGATTTTTGGACCCCTCCGCCCCCTGGTGAGACTTCGTAAGATTGTTCTTAACTTCCTCCCCTCTCCCCAAATCTCACGTGATATTTTTTAAAAATTTATGTTTTGGCTGTAATCGCGTTGGATTATAACTGTGCTACTCTGCGGGGTTTGGACAAATACGACAAAGAATATTGTGTAAAATTTCGCAATATTTTTTAGAAACATTTTTTACTTTAATTTAACTTTACTTTTACGCAATTTTATACCGTTTTATACTAGAAAAAAAAGGTGATATTTGCTAAGAACCACCTCTCCCCCAAGTGAGATTTAGAAAGATTTAGCTTTACCCCCTCCCCTCCTTGAACACCTCACGTAATTTAAGTAGTTTTCGCTGCAGTCAATATCCAACTACATTGCTTTTTTTCGTGGATGAATTGTGTGTGAATTGCAACACCGCAAATCATCCCGGCATGCGTGTCAACACTCGTTTAATTTCGGAGAATTACCGACCTGGCATAGGGGCATATTTTATCTTCTTGCTCGATCATAATTTCTATCCTATCGTCTAATCGTCTAGTGGCAATAAAAAAAAATTAAATATCCTAATTTAGTACCAAAATCTTTAAAGCTGTTAAGCGTTTTAGGAAACCTCCGTCCCCAAACGGCTATTTTCAAAATCCGGTATAACTATGGCTGCTAAACTAAATAGCTTGCAAGGGAAACGCCTATCTAAGTTTAATTTCTTACAATCCATCCCCAAAAAATTCTGGGATTTAAATTACCTTCTTACTTTTCGTAAATATGTTCTATACTTTTGTGCGGATTCATGTTTTGATATATTTTTTTTTTTGGTGTACTCGCCTTGAAATTTTCTAGAAAATGGGATTACTTCGGTTCAGGTCCCGGAGTATAGCGGGACACAATTATTTGTTTATGTTTATTTTTTATATATTTTAGAATACTTTCTTTTTATTTTTTGTAAACGAATGTATTTATTTCTTTGTTATTTTTTAAAACGTTTCTATATTTTGAAAAAAAAAATATTTTAATATTTTTCGATTTTCATTTAAACTTCAACTTAATTTAAAAAAAAAAATCAATAGTTACAATCTTTCAAATGTTAACATTAATGATTAACAACAATATTTTATAACGGATTTTTACAAGACATCAATGTTTGCTTTTGATGTGAACATCGATATTTGGTGTGGATGTCCCAGGACTACTGCCGACCACTCGCTTCAGCCCCTCGTCCTAAGTCAAGCTAAATCAGATCGCGCAAGCGGAACGTATGTCTTAGATTAGATTCGTTCTCTCTCTGTTTTGGTGGATCATTTGTTTTCTTTGTTTTACTTACAAAACGTCCATGTTCGGCTTTGATCTTTCCACACCTGTAACACACTAAAGTTTAATAAAGAAAAAGTTGAAAACGGTTTGTGATATTTTTGGAAATATGGAAATTAATCCAGAGCATACTATTTTTAGTTGGGGAATATAATAATCAAAAACCAAGTTTCCTTTCTAATAATTAGTAATGTTGTGACTGCTTTAAGTAGGAATGTTTTCAGCTAAACATTTTTTTCGAAATTTTTCATTAAATTGACTTCTTTCTTTTGAATATTATTTACAAAATAACGAATTTGACAATTGACATGATTATCTGTCAAATATGACAAAATATACATATATATATATATATATATATATATATATATATATATATATATATATATATATATATATATATATATATATATATATATATATATATATATATATATATAAAATATAAATATATATATATATATATATATATATATATATATATATATATATATATATATATATATATATATATATATATATATATTTTTTTTTAAAAAAGTATTTTGACCCATTTTGTAAAAAAATTTAAAAAAAGGGGCAATTTTAAAATTTCGAAAATGTTGCAAAAAATTTTGTTTCAAAAAATTTTTTCCATTTTTTAAAAAAATATTTTTTCAAAAAAAGTTTTTTTTTTCACCCCCAACGGGGGCGAAAAAAAAACGTTTGTTTGCTTTTTTTAAAACGGGGGTTTTTATTTTTTATTTTCAACAAAAAAGATGCCTATTTTTATTTTAAAAAACAAAATTTTTAAATTTTTTTTTTAAAAATTTTGTTAATAAATGGATTTTACAATTTAAATTCACATAAACTCATATTTAAAAATAATCAATAATTTAAAATCTACAAAGAACTTAATATTACCCAAAAAAAAAATTCCCAAAACCGAATATTTTTTTCGGGGTTGAATTGCCTGACAGCATTTGTTTGCCTAGGTATATTTGCACATATATCCCCCTTTAACATTTTCCAGATGATCAGCATTTTGGAAAGGCCCCTTTTTACACTTTTTATTCCAAATATCCCCAAAGGAAAAAGTCCATTATTAAATCTGGGGATCGCGCTGGCCAAGGGAATTCAGAAAATTCCCCCCTTTTTCCCCTGAATAAGATGTTCAGAGGAAAGTTCGTAGTAGAATGAATTATGCTCCGCCTTCTTGAAAAACCAAACGTGACCTTTTTTTCAATAATTTCATCTACAAATTTAAAATTTTTTTTTTAAGAAATTTGTATCTTTCGGCATTTAAATTTTGTCTAAAAAAAAAGGGCCCCAAACACTTTCCATTAAAAAAACCACACCACACATTAGTTTTAAAAAAATTGGTCCCTACCTCTATTATAAAATTGGGTTTTGTCAGCACACCAACGGCAGTTCTGAGATGATACCGTTCCATTGGGGGGGAAAATGGCTTCGTCCGTGAACATAATATACTTAAAAAGTAT
>JAHBCN010010526.1:0-31347 GCA_019359885.1 Listronotus oregonensis | reverse complement strand
AGGCTGGTGACCGCCTGCTGCCTGCCTGCAACTGATGCAGAAATACTCACTTTCTTTAATTCCCATAAATATAAGTTCTTTATGTTTAGTAATAATATGTTATTTAATCAAATTTTTCAATAGTATAATAAAATAAGTTTTATCTCTTTTTTGTCATGGAGATGTTCTATTAAATTTCTATTTAATGTTGCTTTTAAATACGGTACATTATATCCCACCAAAACACTTATGTAAAATAAGGGCCAAGTTCCTATCCAAAAATCTCGACCTCTTTAAGTACTGAGATCTGAAACTAGACCAATTTTTGTCCACAATTCTATTCCACTCTTTCTTGATGATCTGTCTGTATAAATCATAGTATGTACAGTGACGGCCATTAAATTTGGGGAAAAAAATATGTCAAATTTTGACTTTTCTCCAATTTTTTTAAACGCTCTTTTTTACCTTGTTTTACTTTTAATTACTATAAAAAACAAAAGGGAAAAAGAGAAAATATTAATATTTTATAAAAATAAAAAATTTTAAAAATTAAAGAAATTTATTAAATTATTATCTCAAATATCCTTTAATTTAATATTTTATTGCGGCCCCGTTTTTCTCTAACAATAAGACAGAGTTTAGCCTTCCAGGCATCGTTGGGGACCAAAGCCCGGGCGTAGCCGGGGTTTGAACTCATTTCACGCCTCAAAATTTTATCCTTAAATACGTTTACATTTTGGGCCTAAACTCATTTTCCTTTATTTTTTTAAACTAAAAACCCCCCAAATATAACAAGTAAAATTGTAGAGCAAATCCATGCGTTTTTTTTGCATTTGTTAAAAGGTTTTGGCCCGGGTGGCACCCAAATTGGATATTTGTTACTTCCCTCCCCTTTAACCCGGGGGTTGTGTGGGGAGGGGTTTTTCCAAAAAAATTTTTAAAGGAAAGGAAAAGCAATTGGGGGGTTTTTGGAAAATCAAAAAATTGCACTACGTTTTCTTGTGGGACTGCCAAAAAGGGAAATTTTTGCCAAACCCTCTATAAAACCGTGAAAATACCTATAGAAGAGGAAGATCCCCACAGCTCGACGGTGGGCAAGGAAACCCTGTGAGCTTGGATCATTAATAAACGCGTCTTCTTTGAATGGGTCCAGAACTAAGTGTTGTGGGGACGCCATTCGACATGAGAACAATATTCTAAAGAGGGTCTGATTTGGGGGCATGAGGGTCAGTTGGAAAAAAGAAATATTTTCTGGCTAAAAGAAATCAATTTTTTTAACTGCCAACATGGATAAAATTTTTGTGCCAGTTGAGGTTATTCTCAAAAGTAAGGCCATAGATTAAAGACTCTTTTTTTGGTTCCCCCCTATTAAGGGATAAACATTTCAGACTTTTTCCCGATGCGCAGACTTTTTTCGACTTAAATAACAAGATTTTTTGGGGCCCCCAAACCAAATAAGTTTGATCTTGTGAAAAGATATCTGCATTGACCTGGCTTTTTTTTAAAACAGATTACACGGGGGGTTAAGTTAATTTAGGTGGAGGGTACTATCGTCAGCAAAACTATGAATGGGATTGATTTGGGGAAGATTTTAAAGTGTAGAAGAAACAGCGTGGGTGCCGCACTGAGCCCTGGGGTACCCCACAAATTTTGGTAGAAGCTGGGGAATGACCATCTACCTAACTGATATACGTCATTAGAAAGGAAACTGAAAGCCAAGAGCAAAGCTTAGGTGGAAAACCGTAAGAAGGATTTTTTACCATCATGCCAGACCTGATCGAAAGTTTTGGGATATGTCAAGAGCAACGATCTGGGATTCACCAAGAAACTAAAGGGACTTGTTCCAGTTGTGTGAGACAAAGGAAAGAAGATCAGCTGTAGATCTACTGTGACGGACCCATATTGTCATCATGTAAGATCTTATGTTTTTTCAGATACTTTGGGATTTGGGAATTAATGAATTTTTCCATTACTTTGCAAACAACTGAAAGAAGAGATATAGGTCTATAGTTGGAGGGGAGACTGTAACTGCTCTAACTACAGATTTAAATGGTCGGTTAACATTAACTAAATTATTGTCTTGTTCTTGATTCGGTAGTTTGGGGCAACCACTTCCGGCTTTTCTTTTAAAGGAGTGTGTTTTCTGCCATTTTTTTTTTAAACAAAATAAATAGTACTCTTTGGGATGTTAGGCTCTTCAGCCACATACCTGTCTGGCCAACCTTTCTGCTCAATATAATGAATAATTAATAATTTTTGTTCCAAAATTAAGTACGGTATTTAAAAAAATATTTTTAGACACTGACAACGGACACCCGTTTCTTTATTAGGTTTTTTAACAGGTATTAATATTCAGTAGAAGGTGGCATAAGCCTATTTTACGAAAGGTAAAAAGAATTACCCAAGATTTAATGGCCGTTACTGTACATTACAAAACCAAGGGACTAAGGTGCTACTTTTAATACCGAGGCAAAAAAATTGCTAAGGGATTAAAAGACGCTTTAGTCCCGAGGTTTATATATCATCATCTTCTTTCAGTTGTTTGCAAAGTAATGGAAAAATTCATTAATTCCCAAATCTTAAAGTATCTGGAAAAACATAAGATCTTACATGATAGACAATATGGATTCCGTCACAGTAGATCCACAGCTGATCTTCTTTCCTTTGTCTCACACAACTGGAACAAGTCCCTTGAGTTTCTTGGTGAATCCCAGATCGTTGCTCTTGACATATCCAAAGCTTTCGATCAGGTCTGGCATGATGGGCTTCTTAACAAACTTCTTCTTACGGTCTTCCACCTAAACTTTGCTCTTGGCTTTCCAGTTTCTTTCTAATCGACGTATATCAGTTAGTGTAGATGGTCATTCCTCCAGCTTCTACCAAATCAATGCTGGGTACCCCAGGGCTCAGTGCTGGCACCCACGCTGTTTCTTCTACACATTACGATCTTCTTCCACAATCAATCCCATTTATAGTTTTGCTGACGATAGTACCCTCCACTCTAGTATTCAATTTCTTAAGCCACCGTGTAATCCTGATTTCGAAAACAAGCGCAGGTCAATGCAGATATCTCTTTCACAAGACCTCAAACTTATCTTGGATTGGGGCGCCAAAAATCTTGTTCAGTTTAATGCCTCGAAAACACAGTCAAGCGTTCGCTGTCGCGAAAAAAGTCTGCAAATGCTCATCCCTTATATGAGCGGCAAGTTCTGCAGAACAAAGAGCTTAATCTTGTTGGCGTTATCTTGAGAATAACCTCAACTGGCACAAACACATTTTATCCATAGCTTCGGCAGCTTCAAAAAGATTGGTTTCTCTTCCGAGCCAGAAAATATTTCTCTTCTTCCAATCTGTACACTCGTATGTATCCCAAATCAGACCCTCTCTTTAGAATATTGTTCTCATGTCTAGGGAATGGCGTCCCCTACCACACTTAGCATTCTGGACTCATTCAAAGAAGAGCCGTTCGTCTTATTAATGTTCCAACGCTCACAGAAAGGCTTCTCTTCTTGCCCACCGTCGAGCTGTAGGGGATCTGTCGCTCTTCTATAGGTATTTTCACGGCTTCTGCTCAGAGGAGTTGGCCAGTATAATTCCTTCTCTGGCAGCTCCTAACAGACCAACACGTAGTGCAACTTTTATGCATCCTTTTACAGTTCAGTTAGAGAGGCCCCGAACTTCCCGCTTTCGTTCCTTCATCCCTAGAGTGTCAAGACGTTTGGGAAACCCGCTGCCCGCAGAAGTTTTTCCTTCTCCTCCCAATCTCCAAAAATTTAAGTCCCGTGTGAACAAACTCCTCTCACCACACTGAAGACACCCACGGTACGTTAGTACTTAGGCATCAGCCTTCGTGGACTGTCCCAAGATAAAAAAAAAATCATCTTATGAACTTTAGATAATAAATTAAAAAAATAATTCTATAAAAAAACTATTTGTCGATATTCTATATATTGATAGAAGCGAGGCTGTCAGTAGTAAGGTTATTATATTGTTGGCATCTATAGTCCACCAGAAACAATTGTCAAAAATTAAGCTTTTGTGGTAATGTATATAGAGATAGGAAAAGCAGCCGAAGAGGCAATAAATCAGTTGTTGCTATTGAAATCAAAGAACATTTACGAGAAGTGGTTTTCTGAATATAAAAACTGGTGGCCAGTCGCAATGTTGAAAACATTGCAGAAGAAAAGATGCATCTGGCCTACTTGAAGAAATCGACCAAGTTGAAAGCTTCCTCGCTGTGAAGTCAGTATTCAATGCTAACAGCAACAATAATCAAAGAAACTTTAACGTTGGCCAGCCCTCCAAACAAACTGTATTTTTAGAGAGGCAAAATGATGGCAATAAACTGAAAAAATCCAAGGTTGTGGATTTGGATCAAGTAAAAGAATTCTTAGTAATATCACCTGGATAAGGAATTCTGGCACACAAAGTAAATTAGTACCTAATGTGTTTTAATATTTTCTTTCCTTGTTGTCTCAGCTGCACTGTAGTCTATAGACTAATTTAACTTATTTTGTTAAAAGTGACGTCTATTATGGGTGTGTCAGGGGCATGTCGGGGCATGGAGCTATGTGAATTGAATTGCGATGACGATGAGGATTAAGGCGACTTTTTGCTGGTAAACGTTTGAAACACAAAAAACCAAAAAGAGCGGTCGTTTGTGATAAAAAGGGCAAATAAAAAATCTCCACCAATGTAGTGGGACTGATCAGGAAATATATTGCTTTAAGACCAGACACAACAGAGAATTTTTTTGTCGCTTACATAATGGAAAATGCAAATCCTGACAATGGGTAAAAACAATTTTGGTCGCTTCCCACCAAAATCGCCACTAGCTTAGCCAGCATCGCCCCTTATGCAATTCGGGGGCGAACGTAGACAAGTTAAAGGACCTGGTAGGTGGGGGAAAAGAACATGCGGTTGTGGAAGGGTACGTCTCCAACCAGATTTTTTCAAATACCTCTTCTGAAGTTGTAGTGTCCTCTTGTTCTTCCCAATTGTCAAACCTATTTTCTTGTACAACATTTCTATTATTTTTAATTACAAAGTCCAAAAATATTAAAGCCGGTACCAACATTGACGTAAAAGTATACAGCGAGAATACTTACATACGTAAACACCGGTTTCCGTAAAGATAAAATTGCAAAATATTAAAGATAGGATCTGGTTTAAACAAGCAACAACTTTACGTTATGCTATTGAAAGGGCATAATAAAGTAGCCCGTTTTATTGCAAAATGGCCGCTATAAATGATATTCATTAGCAATAAAGTTAGAGAACAAACGTTAAATGTAGCTGTAAATACGAAGTCCATGTTTACCGACTCTATGATAAAGAAAAAATTTAAAATTTCCCGGGAAGGGCGTGTTAGACTTAAAGTTGGTTTTTACGAGAGAATTAATGTACCTTGTACTTAGCGAAAAAATGGTAGTTGAGTGGTTATAAAATCAGATCAATTTCGTTGGAGAATGACGAAAGCAAAAACAAATGAAATAAAATGTGTCGCATTCAAGGCGTGTCAAACATATTAAAAGTTTAACGCCCTGTAGATGATTAATGAAGCACTGAAATTTTTTTTTGGATATCCGAGATTTGGATATGCGAAATATTTACAAAGCATAACACAAGTCAACAAATTAAAATTTTTGTAAAGTAACATTGATGAAAATAGGTTTATTTGAAGTATTTTAGAGTCCTAAATCCGAAAATAATATGCTCAACACTGTTACACGTACAGTTTTTTTTTGTTATAAGGAGAAAAAAAGGAGACGACATATTTTTACAATCTAATATATTAATTTAATATAAACATACAGAACATGTAAAATCTATGCAATCATAGACTGATTGTAAAGTGAAGCGACAAAAATTTCACTTTTTCTTTTTGTGTACTATAGCATCATCTTTTTTTAAAAACCAACAGTAGTCTCCAACATAGATGGGTTCCAGCGTATGGTATCTTGTTTCTATCGTTCTGATGTCCTGGTAAAACTTCTCTCCTTGTTTGTCGCTTACTACACTCAAATTTTTTGGAAAAAAATTCTAATAGAAGTGCAAAAAATGTATTTTAAGGCATGTACCCCTAGTAATTCATAGGTTTTCAACAGTTCATCTATGTAGCTTTTATAATCTTCATTTTCTTGTTGCCCAGAAATCCTTTCACTACACGTACAAAAACTCCAAGCTGCCAATTCCTTTTCATTTAATGTTTCATTAAAGTTTTTTTTTAGTCCAAGTTGAATAGGAGAGGCGGGAGCAGCACCTTTTTTTTGGGTTTAAAAAGGGGGCATATTTAATGTTTGAAGCAGTTTAAAAGAGTTCTATGAGGCCAATTCCCCTTTTTCTTTAGTTTTTTGTTGCCCTACTGTCCCACAGACACAAAAACAGCAATACTTGTAACCTCTAAGTCCTAGCAAGGGTATTAAGACTTTTAAATCTCACAATTCCCCCTAAAACTGTTCAAATTTAACACGATTTAATATGGTTGCTAATTTATGAGTTTTTTATTGTTTCTGAATGGGCTAAAAAATCACTGGTTGTCACTGGTCACGGCTGTCGGTACTGGCTAAGGCCAGTACCGGCAGCCAGGCCAATTTGGATAGTTTATTTTGTCTCTATGCTTTTTTGAAATCTCTTTTATTTTAATGATGGAAAACATGTTCAGTAGGTTCCCTCCACACCATAGGATACATTCACTGCACTAAATTTACGAGATTACTCACACAACAAACATGAGGACCCTAACTTTTATCTTGATCCTCAATTTGGCACTAAAAATATAAATAATAGGCTTTTTTCACTTCTTTAGATATGGATCTAGCTTAGAACTTTATAATAAATCGTCCACATATATAACACAACGGCTAGATTTCTGCAACATCGACGACTCGAACTTGCCCTTTTATATCAAAATCGACATAAACACTTGACTGTACTGTAAACAAGACAAAAACCAGCTAAACTGCAGAAAACAATAAAACTCTTAAAGGTTCGTACAATACTGTGAAAATAACCCCTCTGCGGTCTTGTTGTACTTTCCGGTCCTAAGGCAGGCAAAAATGATTTTTAAGATCGCATTATATAAAAAAAGCAGGTACTTGAAAATGGGACGTGCTAGGCCATTTTTTGGAAAAAGTGTTTTAATAACTTTTTAAATGAAATGCAAAATAAGCATTCTCATCGATGTTACAAAAATTATGTCGACTTGTGTAATCTATTAGCGCTTCCAAACCAATATACAAAATTGTATGTGTGTAAGTGTATGAATGTATGTATGTTTGTATGTTTGTATAATTAAATGTTTTTACGTTTGTATTAGGTTTGCCAACTCATCACAGAGCTAAAGAAGAATTTTTTTTCTCAACAATTTTCTAATGCACATATTTCAAAGTCTAATTTTAAGAAAACTGCAGCTATTTTTGCAAAATTTGGGATTTCACGATAAAATTTCATTAAATCTACGAAAAAAACTATAAATATATGATTTGTTTTTAAAAGTCCGATTTTTTTTCGAAAGGGCATCAAGAAAATTTTTTCGCAAATATCAAAAAAAACTAAAAATATTCTTCTTGAAGCCAATAGACTTTGGTATATATTTGGTGGGTCCCATGTTTAACTTTTTAGATAAAATATTTTGAAAATCTTAGATACGCCAATAAAAGTACGACGCAAGAATTTTTTTTTAAACACCTTTTAAAGTAAAACTGCTACTTAAAAATATTAAAATTATTACTTTTAAATCTGACTCCTAAGAATACATATTTCCAAGATCTAAAGAATTTATTGACATCATTGCAAAACAAGAAGGGAAACATCGTAAGGACGGGAAAAAGCTAAAAATAGATAAATTTTCGATCAAGCAGACATATAGTTATAAATAGAATTTATACATATGCAGACTTTTTGTTTTTCGTCTTGTCAATATCTAGAATCTTGTATGAATATTATAATTGCATCCTGTACAAGATCTTGTCTTAGTGGTATTTTATACGATGATACAGCATTGGAAATAACATCTTGTTTGCTTATTTGATTCTTTACATTTAAGGAGAGTACAACCATTCACTAAAGAAACAAAAAAAAGTAATGATTTTTTCTGAAGAGGAAAATGAAGATTCATTAAGAAGGGTCCAAAAATTTTTGGTTTTTGAGGTGCGAAGTGTGTAAAGCACGACAATAAATATTCCCAAAATTATCATAATTTTTAAAACTACAAGACATTTTTTTTAATTGAACAATATACCAGGGCTTAAAGGACTTAAAAATTTGGAGGTTTGAAGGAAAAGGTCAGATTTCTGCTTTCTGCAGGTTTTAATGCCTAAATACTCTAGGAATAAATGAGCGAACAAAATGGAAAGTGCGGTACCTCCCCAGATGGACTGTAAAGTGATGCATGAGTGCGGCACATATGTCTCTGTACTTGGTGCTGTAAGGTAAATAATTATGTTTTCTTATATTATTAGTCCAGTCAGCTAATTAGCTAATAAATCAAAATGATATTATATCAAAGTAAGTAAGTTTATCGAACTAAGATTTTTTTTTTGTTTAGCAAATGTATTTAGCGGTGTCAATTCTGTCATAATTACTAAACATAGTAGGTAGTGTTCTGATATGTAAAGAAAAACAAAAACGCCAAAAATATTTTTTCTATAAACATTTACAAACGTAAAAAGTGATGGAAGGGTTTTACAGAATTGGAATGAAATAACTCTTAGCTAATTGTTTTGACATATTGACAATCTTCTGACACCAGTTAGACAGCATTGAAAATGCCAAGTGCGATCTTGGCGAAACGTCTGCAAACTTCCGCAAGTTATACAAATGACAAACGGATATACTCCCGGAATGAAACAATTCATATATATATATTTATATATATATATATATATATATATATATATATATATATATATATATATATATATATATATATATATATATATATATATATATATCTATATATATATATATATATATATATATATATATATATATATATATTTATATATATATATATATATATATATATATATATATATATATATATATATATATATATATATATATATATATATTTATATATATTATAAATATATTATATAAATATTTATAATTTTTGTTTTGATTTTTAAAGGCCAAAATGTCATTTGGATTTTTTCAAATGAACCTAAACAAACAAAATTATTAGAAATCCAAATTTTCTCGATTTGTTACAGCCAAAAATAGAGTGGAACCTAGTTTTCAACAATTATCACATTTATTAACAAACATCAATTTAATTGTATTAAAAATCGAACTTACTTCGATGCTGTTATGTTGAAATGAACATTACCAAATACAATATTGGATTTTTAAAAAATATCACCTGTTCTTGTTATTATTTAATTTATTTTTTGTTTTTTTTTATTTTCTTCATAAATAACTAAATCCATTTGTGCTAGATTTTTGCAGATAAAATTCTAAAATCACTGGATTAAATTAGGCTGACTTATCTAGTGTAATTATCGAAGTGCAATTATCGCAATGCAGTATTGCTTTTTGTTAGTGCAATTGCATAATCAAGTGATAATTGCAGACCTTCTGTAGGAATTTTTACATAGGAATAAAGAAATTAAACAGGAATATCAAAAATATGAAAGTAAATAGGTCACTCGGATTTACAACCAGACGTCTACGTCTAGAATTTAAAAGAAAAGCAAATTAAACTAGATTCGCTTCAAAATATGTATTACAATGGCTGAAATCACCTAACAAGTGTGTCAAGTCGCTCGTGTCCAAGTAAATATTCGACATTTACAAGAAAATGGAATATCTCGACACCATCAGCAACACAAATTACTAGAGTATGAAAACGTTTCTGTTTCGTGTCTGCCTTTTTTAAGGCAGAGGTTAGAAGAAAGTAATCAATCTTATAAAAGATTATTGCTTTTGATTTTACAATCCTTAATGTTCTCCTTTGTTTTTATAAACCGTTTGGTATCACAAAAAAAATATAATGGTGTCAACAATAGGGAACAGTAGGTAAGCCAAGGAGTGAGTTTTAATGGGGGTTATTCAAATTAAGTATCCACCATTGGTAACTTGGTATTAGTTAAAATATAAAATTTTTTTAATTAGAAACTATTATTTTTTTACGTTTTAAGATAAAGATTGAAAAAAAAGGGTTTTTTTAAATCTAATAGTAAAACCCCTTGGATGAAAATACAAAAAAAAATTTCCCTTTAAACTTATTATGTCCTAAACTTCCTAATTTTTAACTAAGAGCAAAATAATATTATTTTATTTTATAAATGTCAAAAAAGGCATAAAATTAATGATGTTTATGACTTTTATTTTTGGGTAAGTTCTGGTTAATTCCAGGGATTTTGCAACAATATTATATAATTATCGCAGGGGGGAAAGGGGTTAAAAAACTGAAACCCCTTCATGGTTTTTTTCATTGCATTGTTTTATATCGCTTATTTGTATGCCTGATTTCGTTATTGATACATGTTTTTAAACCCTTTTTAACAGTGATGAGCGAGCCCGGTCTTGGTCTTGTGGTCTTGGTCTTGGTTTTGCTGCCCCTTTTTCGCGAAAGCCCGACCAAGCCCGGGGTATGCAAGCCCAAGACCAAGACCAAGCCCGAGGAGTGCAAGACTACGCAAGCCAAGACCACCTGCAAACTCTTGCACTTCTGCGACTTTTTTAATATTATAATATTTATTTTTTTATTTAATATACAGAGGTTTTTATATAGAAATGACAATTCCACAATAGAGAAAAATATTTTTGTTCCACACCGTAATAAGTGGCACCATTAACATTGCTTCTTAAAACTAAAATATAAATGTAAAAGAGATAATTAATAAAAAATATTATTTTCATGTCATATAAAATAGTTTTTATATAAATGAATTTTAAATATAATCTCGGTTTAGACGAAAATTGATATTTAAAAATCATATACGTTGATATTGTTCCTTTATGACAGTTCAATAATTTCAGGATAAATAAAGAGTGGGATTTTTAAATGGATTTTTCCCCATATTTTTTTTTATTTTAGGATCAATACAAGGGGAGTTTTCTTGAGTGTCAGTAGATTTTTCGAAAAAATTTTTAAATAGAAAATAGTTTTATTTTACGCCTTTTTTTCTATGTTCAGTTTTTCACCATCATGAACGGTTTCGGGGATTCAAACTTTGCACACTTTGGGCCATATGAGATTTTTTATACGTATTTCCAACTTTTACGCAAATGTTTGACTAATTTAAAAATAAAAAATTATAAACAAAAGTTCCTGAAAAACTTTTTTTTAAAACAGAAACTGTTTCATATAAAAAAAATTTTTACGAAAATTTCACATCTGGTTAAATAAAAGTTTTTTATTGCTTTTTTTTAAAAAAAAAAATTTTTTTAATTCCTATACTAAAATTTTCTATTGCAATAAATGTATAAAAACTCCAAAACAAAAAACAAAAAAATAACAATAAAAAAACCCCTACATTTAAAATATGTTTAAAACAAATAATTAAATGTAAGTTAAATTTTGGGAATTTTTAAATTTAAAAATATAGTCCCATCTTTTTTTATTTTAAGTATTAAAAAAATATTTTTATCAAGATTCTTATTTAAATTATAAATAAAAAAAAACAAGACCAGCAAGACTCTTGCAGCAAAACCAACCAAGACCAAGACCGGGTGGGCAAACCAAGACCAAGAAGAAGACCTACTTTTTTTTGTAGACAAGACCAAGACCAAGACTAGTTCGGTCTTGGTCTTGGTCTTGCTTTGCTCATCACTACCAATCTACATCACCCCCAAAGCTTTGTTAGATTTTGACAGACGCGTATATAAAAAGGCTGTCTATATTAGTAATACAATATTATTGAAAGAAGGAATAAACATTTCATCCAAAAAACTAATAAAGAAAAGATCAATATATCTGGTTTTTTAAAATCATTTTAAATTGTTTTTTAGTATATTGCAGATGTTAATTTGCAGATACTAAAATATTTTTTAAAAATTCCTGAAGAGGTAATTACCCCCTCTACCCCCCTTGCCTACGCCAGTGCAAAATAGAGGTGCTTTAAAAAAATAACTAAGCTTACTTTTCCTTAAAAACTCCTTACCTTTTAATTTTGCGCCTGTATCTAAAAAAACTGTTTGCATTTAAAGAAACTATGTATTAAAATTGATAATTAATCTCTAAGACAGCATTTTATAACCTGATTATTACAAATTTAGAATTAATAGGAAATCTGTGACCAAGTTTTTACATCCCACCTTATATATAAATTTTTAAAACACCATCGGAAACTTGTTCTGTACATTCAATCATCTTCATGTAATGCCAGTTAAAGTTATTAGTCGGAATGCAATGAAGTCTCTAAAAATAGACCTGTAGAATTGGTTTCAAAACACTGATCTAAGTCGAGTGACAGTAACCTGGAGATCTTTAAAAACATAAAAGGAAATTATATCTTATAAAAAATTAATTTCTAATCAAGGTAATAAACAAATGGATTTACATATTCTTAAATAGTGTAGTTTGAAAAACAGATGTATTCACAGAGCAGTTTAATATTATATTGCAAAATAGAAAGAAATGTGCTTTTTCCAGGAATTTTTGTTGACTTGTCAAGTTTTGATCCATATTGTTACGCTAAAAATATAAGCAGAAAGCTTTCTATGATTATTATTCTTATATTAAAATTTAAAACTATAATTTAAAAAAAAAAAAGGAAAAAAAAGTTATTCCGGTACCGGGAATCGAACCCGAGCCTCCTGGGTGAGAGCCAGGTATCCTAGCCACTAGACCATACCGGATTATATAAAGTTTTAAAGAAGAGTTTTATATAAAGTCTATGTTTAAATATAAAATAAAAGCTGATTTATTAAAAAAACTCATTTGATTATTTTTAACTATAAATACACTATAAATCTATCTAGTTTAAAAATAACTTAACTTGTCATTAACCATTAGTTAACCAGCAAGGTAATATAATAATTTTTAAAAACTTTTATTAAAAATAATACCCAATTAAATATGTATTTTAGCAGGTACCTAATTTAATTACGGAGGTAACTAGAAGGTATCTCACATAAATAGGTATTTTGTTTTATGTGTTTAGTATCTAACCCTAAACAGAAATAACACTGGGTATATTGGTCATAAATAACTTATTAAAAACAAATAAAGAAAGGTTTTCCCCATTTTTAAATAAAATAGCTTTTATTTGCCCTTGTGACCACTGAGTTTTTGGATCCAGGCCTATGTATTATATTTTGGTTCGGTTGTTCTTGCTTTTATCAATCTCAAATCCAAAATTTTTAAAAACTTATTGGTCAACTATTATTTGGGAGCTTTTAAAAAAGCACCCAAATAATATCTGTATCTGTGGTAGATCTGGGATAGTACGATAGCTTAAATATTAAAAAAATATTGTAAAAGGTTTTTTGGTTAAAAAATTTAACCCCAAAATAAAAAAAAAACCTTGATTGGGGTCGAACCCGAGCCTCCTGGGTGAAAGCCAGGTATCCTAGCCACTAGACCATATCGGATATGTAAAAATATTTCCAATATGTGTGTAATAAACAGTGTTCTAAAATAATACCGATAAAATATCAGGCCTTATTTTCTAACGCAACTAAAAAATTAAAAATATTTTAACAAGAAAGTGCTAACTTATTAAAAGATGTAAAGAAGTCAGATTTTAGTCAAAAAGTCATTTTAATATCTCCGATATGGTCTAGTGGCTAGGATACCTGGCTTTCACCCAGGAGGCTCGGGTTCGATTCCCGGTATCGGAATATTTTTTTTGTTTAAAAATATATTTTGTTGGTATTCTAGATAACATTTTGTTAACGTTTATTGATTATTACAAATAACTTTTTTAAATATTTATAGTGTTATTTAAATTTGTTGGCCCATTTTTGATGGTTAAATGATGTTTAACTTTTATCTAATATAATTTAGTCACTTTTTTCTGAGGCAAGATAGGATAAGCCAGAGCTTAGATGGGTCCTTTAAAAAATGAATCGATTCCACGAATTTTCCAAAAAAGGTCAATTTTTTTTAGGGGGAAAAACCAATCCAGGGTCAATTTTTTTTTTGGTTTTAAAAAGGTAACTTTTATTTAATGTATTTACACTAAAAATGGGCAAATCTTATGACATCCCACCAATGGGGGAGAAAGGGTCGGAAAATTTCCAAAATTGCCTCGCGTAATTAATAGATGCCCTCTTGAATATTTGGAGGAGAAAGGAAAATCTCTACCAGCAATGAGTTCCACAGTCTGGATACTCTACCAAAGAAGAAACGAAAAAAGTGGTGAAGTTACAGTCCAGACAATTTTTTTATTATTAAAAGAAGAAGAGATACGATAGATCTACCGGAAATTATATTTGGGGAAGGATTAAAGGTAGAATTGGCAGCAAATTGTTTAGCAAATACTTCAGCTTTTTCTTTAGAGGTAAAAATTATATCATCTTCACAAGCTAGGGGAGAAAAAGAATTTGTACAGAAGTTTTAATTAATGTTTTTTTTAAAGGATAACAAAGATTTACTGTCATTAGAGCAAGAGGACTTTTCCTTTTATGCCATTGTTAACACAGTCGTTGGCTTTTAAGTATTTAATTTGTTTAAAAAAGTACCACCTGTATTATTGTAAAAATAACATTCAATAATACGAAAGAATGGGAAAAAACTTGCCAATTAAAAAAAGAACTTGAAGGCCGATATTTTTGATTTGTAGTTGCCCTTATTTTACATAACTGTTTTTTGGGATGGCTATTTCCTTTTTCTCCTTTTATGTCCCTTAAAAATTAAAAACTTTTATGGTATTTAGTAATTTCGTTTAGCTATGAAAATCCTGTGTTTTGCAAAAGGAGGATATTATAAAAAAGTAACGATTTAAAACCCATAAAAAAAACCCTTATTTAACCTTAAAAAAAAACCCCAATAATACTTTATAACAAAATCATTATAAATTGGTCTTGTTAAAAAACTATTTGCTTATGTTACAGCACCTTTTTTATCACGTCATAATCCATCCTCAGAGATATAAACGTCAGTTATCCACTCATTGTGCTTTGCAATGATAATATAATGATCCCAATCTTCATCAAAAAAACATAACCATAAAAGTTTATGGAGTTTATGGTGCAGAATAACTGTCCATTCTTATTTTCATTTTCCCTTCATTTTCTGTGATTACGGAAAATCAATGTTAATGGTCAAACCGAAATTAGTTATGGTATTTATAAATATCATCTACGATATTTCTTGCCTTATCAAAAAATACGCGTTAATTCAATTAATTTTTTCCATTTACTTAGGCGCAACCAGTTCTAGAGATAATTCACGAGATTATGTTCGAAATAAAACAAGAAAAAGCTACGTGCTATTTTTAGATCTCGAACGTAATTACGGAGAGGAGTGACACAATAAAAATAAACCTCGAACACGAATATGCGAAAAAATGCAAATGGCGCCACAGGTGCATAACACAGCTAACGTAGGACAGAGGCGGAGAAAATGAAATTGAGATTGAAAGTTAATTTATTAAATTAGGAAATATTCTAGTCTAGAAGCCCGAATTTCAGGCGTTTTTTGACAAAATAAAAAAACAATTCATGTTTTGGCTATCCATTGTCCCTATAAACAGCGTTCGTGGATTTTCTAAAGGTTCTGTGATGATCCACTAATGTCAGCGTCTTTTAATTGACTCTGTCTATTACCATTCGTTGGCCCGATATTAATCCTCGGTTAATGGTTAGACAGAAAAAAACATAATGATATATCCCCAGTGGCCAATTAATTTAACTGAGTTACAAATCCAACGTTATAAAGTAAGCATTGGCCCACTGCATTTATTCGTTACTCAGCGTACGTCTTTGTTTTTTGCCTTACCACCGACAACTAAAAGTGAAGTGTGCCATCATAACCTAACTCTTTTAGAAGCTTGGTAAGTTTTGTGAATTATTAGGGATGACGTGATCGAAAAGTTTGTACCGTTTTTCGGCAGTTTTTGCGTTTTTTTAGTGTTTTGGCAAATGAAAAGTATATTATGGTGATATTTTATAGTTTTTAGAATCCCTGTTATTATTATATTTCGTATTATTATTGGCTGTTATGTTAATTCTGACTTTGTTTCGTATTTTTTGTATTTTTGTAGTTAGACTATCTTGTGACATTTAACCATATTGTTTTAAGTGCCCCGTTTGTCTTGTTTTGCTCAAGGCAGTATATTATAGTTTTTTACGTATTTATATTTTTTTAAATAAAAAAATCCAAATTTTTACATTTTTATTTTATTTGGTTTTCCAGTGGTGTTCCAACAGTAAGCCTAAATGAAACATCGGTAAATATTAGTTACTATATCGTTAACACCCCAATGGTTTTTTAACAGTGGGCCTTCATAAATATATAATAGGGCCAATATGTAGAAGTATTGGCAAACTGACTGATAAGTGTCGATGGGCCGGTGTGCCAAACGCAATAAGGGCCAATGTTGGCACCAACATATATTGTGTCAATGGGCAGTTGAATAATTAAATGAAAAAGTATATTGGCCATTAATTTTTCATTATCCAATGTTTATAAGGTTTTTGTCATGCATTTATTTATAGTTTAAAAATTTAAAAAACGACCTGTTAAAGTAGAGGTGAAAAAAAAACGTGTCCATCCTGTCACAATTTCCTCTCATCAGGTCATCAGAAAAATAAAAAAATGGTAGATTCTTTATAAGTATAAATGTAATTATGGCAGGAACTAGGAAAAATTCCCAAAAAAGGTGAGTTTCTTTCAGTTATTTTTCAAATTTTCCGGTTGTATATATTGGGCCTTCTTCTATCTCAAATTGAATATTTACCATATAAACAGCGTTTGTCGATGTTCTAAAAGTACTGTGATGGCCCACTAATGTCAGCGTCTTTTAATTGACTTTGTCTATCACCATTCGTTGGCCCGATATTAATCCTCAGTTAATGGTTCGACAGAAAAAAGACAATGATATATCCACAGGGGCCCTATTAATTTAACTGAGTTACAAACCCAACGTTATTAATTAAGCTTTGGGCCCAAATGCATTTATTCGTTATTTGCGTACGTTAGATCTGTTTTTTTTTTGGCCCTTTCCTAACCACCACAAAAAAGTGAAGCGTACCATAACCTAACTTTTTCAGAGGCTTGGTGTTTTTTGTGAATGATTAGGGATAAAGTGATCGGAAAGTTTGTACCTTTTTTCGAAGTTTTTGTGTTTTTTGGTGTTTGGAAATGAAAAGTATATTATGGTGATATTTTATAGTTTTTAGAATCTTTGTTATTATTATATTTTTATTATTATTGCTTTATGTTAATTTTTGACTTGTTTCGTATTTTTGTAGTTAGACTATCTTATGACTTTTTAAATTATCTCAACCCCATTGTTTTAAGTGCCTTGTTTGTCTTTTGTGCTCAAGGAATATATTATTTTTTTTATGTATTTATTTTTTAAAAAAAAAATCCAAATTTTTACTTTTTTTATTTCTTTTGGGTTTTTCCCAGTGGGTTCCAACAGTAAGCCTAAATATAAAAAAGTAAATATTAGTTACATTTACCTAATATCCCAATGATTATCCAACGGGCCCTAAATGAAACATCGGTAAATATTAGTTACTATATCATTAACACCCCAATGGTTTTTAAACCGTGGGCCTCCATAAATATATCATAGGGCCAATATGTAGAAGTATTGGCAAACTGACTGATAAGTGTCGATGGGCCGGTGTGCCAAACGCAATAAGGGCCGATTTTGGGCCCCAAAAATATATCATGTCAATGGGCAGTTGAATAATTTTAAAAAAAGTATATTGGGCCTTTTTTTTTTTCATTATTCAATGTTTATAGGGTAACGACTTTCTCTCCGAAGACGAGCATTTCTTCCTTCTTTTGGAGCACTTGAAGCTCGAAACTCAAAACTATCGATTCTAACTTCATTGCGCTGAACAACAAATTTAGCTATAACTTTTAAGATCATTTGAGTTTCGAAAAATCCTTTTAGGAAAATATTTTTGAATATCTGAACTATAAAAATATGAAAAAATAATAAAGGTTTTCAACTTTATTTAATTTACAGGGTTATATCAAAGACCTGATGTCAAATAAAGTCGGCTTGGTTACATCTGAGATTGCTTTGTTTTGCCAGTTAGAAAAATGATCGCCTAACATATTCTTAATCATAAAATAGTTATTTTCGTGGCTGTGTATATCTTTTAATTAAAGTTTTTTATTGATGGGTTGGTTTAAGCGAGATTGGTTATGGGCCCTATGGACTTATTGTGCTCCCCTTCCTTGTTATAGAAGTCTGCTTCCCCTAATTAGGTTTAGTAGATTTCTGCCAAGATGTTCTTGTGGAAAAAGATTTTTGCTCTGAAAATTTCCAAATAGTCTTCTATATATCTGTGCATTGCAGTTGTATATTCTATTTTAGCCCATTTGATAGAAGTGTCCTACTGCTTGTCTTATTTAAGTGTATCTCAGAAAAAGGATCTCAGTCTGATGAAAAATTCTCTGTAAATCCTATAAAAAAATCCGTATCAGATTTATATAGGAATTGAGAAGATTCTATAGATGAAAGTGAAGGGACGAATCATTCTAGAATTTTATATAATTTTTATGATATTTTATAGGTTAATCATTGCTGGGTTTTTTATAGGTTTATAGAAGTTTTTTTCGTCCACGAGTTTTAATAGGTTATTAGTTGTTAAATACAATAAACCCCTATAATAATTTATAGTAGATTTTAAACCGATAAAATTACATTAAAGTGAACTTACAGTTTGTTTTTAATAAACACCTAACTGCTGCCCCTGTTAGTAATATGAATCTACTAAACATTTTCGTTTTCTTTCTTAATAACAGCTTTCAGTTTCAGCTTTACTTCCTACAGTTTTTTCTAATAGAACAGATTCAGTTTAGTTTTCTACTTCATTTTGGCGTTAAAAACTTGAAAAGCCAAATAACAATACGAGTACTTAAAAAAATCACTAAATTACAGCAGTTCAAAGTCAAATAGATAGAATAGTTTAACATTCGACAAAAAAAAAGTTTTGGAGATAATTTAAGGAAATCTCATAGGAAATTCTCCGTTTGATTTTTTGGCTCGATGTGAGAAAGCGAATACTGTGAAGAATATTAAAAGAAATTACCTAAAATCAATCAGCGATGCTGGCACCATACATAATTTCTTCAGCCTGTTCAAAAATTGCATTTTCTTTTATTTGGGGTTTTTTATTATTAGTTCTGCCTTCTTGGAAACATTGAGTTATAAAGATTAGCTGATCGCACACGTTGGTTTTCACGACTCTTGCCAAAATTGACGGCGGTCTGACCGAGTTTGATCGTTAGATATTTTATCAAGAGAAGATATATGTGCTTGCAAAAATGTAAAAAAATATTAAAAAAATGGAAAATGACCAACCAGAATGATTCCTTAATGAGATCTATTGTTGTTTTCGTCGCTTGTTTTGTTTGGCTGGCTCTGAGACGTTGAAAGTTTTAGATAAACTGGCACTTGCTAGTTTATCTGTTCTCTCATTACCTACTATTTCCGAGTATCCAAGAAGCCAGAGAAGATTTATACCGTTATTCCTGGCAGCAGGTTTTTTAAGTCGTAAAGGCACTCCATCGTTATCTTGGATGTAAAAAGATGGGAATTTAACGCTTATAGAGCACTTTGAATGTCTGAAAGAAGGTGTATCTTTGGTTGTGATATCTCTTTTCTACTTTATTTTAGAAACATGCTCAGATTTTCGCCTGATATACCGAAGGTTGCATTTCCGATGGAAAGCTGTGAGTCGCTCTGGGCTTTGCCTCAAACATATCAGTACCTTTCTACCACTATTGATGTACCAAAGTAGTCCTTGAAGAAGGATGGAAATTTTTTTTTGTCCTTATATTGGGGAAACGTAGCTGACTTTATATGGTTTATTAAAATTATACATCTAATCTTATTTCCCCAAAAAATTTCGTCGAAGATCTCAGTTGACTTTATGTGACCATATTTTTTAGGATGTTGTTTTTTAGTCCCAGTGTCTTTTTTTATGACAGACTTGTTCCAAAACTTATGAAGTATTTAGATTTTTAATGAATTTTTCTTTTTTTTGTTTTCTGTATTTTATACTTCGGGGGGTGGATCGAAGCGGTTTCAATGTATAAAAAATTTTTTTGGCGTAAACCAACGAGGGGTTTTTTTAAAAAACCCCTTTTAACAGTTGGTGATTTTGTTATTTTCATTCTAATAGTGGTTATTTATTACAAATATACGTAGCCCTTTTTTTTCATTACTTTTAAAAAACCTTTTGGGGCTGTTACCTTGATTTAAATTTGTTTTTAAAATAAAGAAGAGAGACAATATTTGGTCACTCTCCAATTTGCGTAGGATTTCTTGTCCCAAACAAGATACAACACCCGGTATAGCAGAATACCGTGAAAATAAAACATGCTTGCTACTTTTTGGAGAGCAGTGTATAAATACGACCGTATTTTCACAAATCAACGTTTCGCCATAATCGCGAAAGAACGCCAGCTTTACCTTAAGAAGAAACAAACATTAATAGACCTATTTCCCTGAGGTATTAATATCAATCATCGTGCACCAATGGCTAACATTAAATTCGCCATCGATCCTCCCAATCCTATTACATCAAAACCTTAGACCGATCACATTTAAGATGATAATCTTGCAGAATATCGGTGGACATGTTACCTAAGAAGATTATTATTAAAGCCGTATTATTGGACAGATAAACATTTTGTTCTAGATATGGGGCCGAGACAAGAATGATGCTATTAATGATATATTGATGGCTGAAGATCTGAAATATCTCGGAGTATTTTTTTATTCTGCAATATATACATAATACATTGTATGGAATAGGAAATATATTGTAATATACAAGGTAAGTTTTTCAAACCTGACATACCTAGGCTATTTCTTTTATTTAAACAGTTGGAGTAAATGCCAAAAGCAAAGTTGTTTAAGGAAATGTAACCCATTTAAGAAAAATCGCAAAACTAAATTTATAGCGTTGCCAGTTTTTTTGCGGCAATTTCAAAAAGTTATTTTTTTAAATGGCAACACCGCATTTTTCATTACGTTCAGCCGTTCCATTCTCTACTATTGGTCGGAACAAACCCCTTCTTGGGCCGAAGACAGAATAACCCAAAAGTTAATGTGGTGAAAAGAAAATTTTTAACAATGGGAATAATATCTTCATAAACAAAATTTAATCAGTGAAACATTTTTAAAGTTATTAAAAACAACCCCGAACCATTTATTTACTAAACCTTCCACACAAAAAAAAAACCTTTTATTTTTCAACAGAAAGGGGGGCCACCTCATTTTACAAGACAGGTACGAGAATATCTCAATGAACTTCTGACTGGAAAATGGAATGGAATATATATATATATATATATATATATATATATATATATATATATATATATATATATATATATATATATATATATATATATATATATATATATATATATATATATATATATATATATATATATATATATATATATATATATATATATATATATATTTTAAAATGAATTTTTGACTGGAAAATGGAATGGAATATATATATATATATATATATATATATATATATATATATATATATATATATATATATATATATATATATATATATATATATATATATATATATATATATATATATATATATAGTATTTAAACCCCTGTGCATGAATGTTCCCCCTTTAAGGGTTCATTAGGTCTAAAATTATTTTTTTATTTTATTTCCTCATATTTACCAACAACAGTAGGCAGCTAAAAAACCAATAAAACTACTTTTTCTTAATAGCACTTGTCTCATTGGGTGCTTTATTTTTATAAAGTATATGTTATTTGATGTTTTGTTAATTGGTAATTAATCTAAAAATAATACACTAATCTTGTATCAATATTTTTTAAATCTTTATTGAAAACAACCTCCTTATTTAGTATGATCCGGGGGAAATTTTTTATTCTGTTATAAATAAAATAGTTTCTTGGTAGCTTACATCGTTTTGCCGGGTTTCACCAACAATTTTGGGGAAACCCCTTTAAAGTTAAGTTTCCCCCAAATCTCCAATGAAAACACATTGCTTGTTTGGCCATTTTAGGAATTATCTTGTGCAAGGGGGTTTCCCTTTAAAAATTTTTGGTTTAACCGGGGTTTTTTTATTTCCAGCTATGACCATGTAATACATGATGTTAATATTATAATTATTAAAGTATAAATTTTTGTAGCTCTAAGTTAAATTTGGTATTAATTATTCTTTAACAAATGGGGGTTTTCAGGCAGTATTAGCTTTTTTCCAAAAAATTTGGGCTGATATTTTGATATGTGCGAAATTTTGTATTTTTTCTACGCTGGTGTTTTACAATCCTCTTTTTATCAAATATATTAAGCAATTTTTTTTTTATCAGTTTTTATGATATGAGTGTCACATTCTAGATTATTTTTTTTAATTTTACACAATAAATTTGTATTTTAACTTTTTTTAGAACAAAAATATACTATAATTAATGTAGCCTTCAGTCCTTTAACCCCGTTTTAATACATCACACGACAATGTTAAAACAACGTATTTGTATTTTTTTTTTTAATATGTTACAAGTGTAGAATTCCTTTTAATTTTTAAAAATATAAAATAAATGAATGTCCTTATTTATTTTTTTTGGGGAAAAAAAATTTTTTCCATTCTGTACTGTTAATGATATTTTATACTTCTTAATTCTTTTTAAAACCCCAAAAGTTGGTATATTTCCAAAAAAAAGTTACCAATCCGATATGGTCTAGTGGCTAGGATACCTGGCTTTCACCCAGGAGGCTCGGGTTCGATTCCCGGTATCGGAATTAACTTTTTTGGATAGACAGAAATGTGTAACTGTTGACAGTTATGTTTCTTTTTATATATTATTTACTATGTGCCACTATGATAAGCTAATACTGGAGATCGTCATTATGTTTAATATAACTTTAATGAATAGTTACCATTCTTTTGGGTAAGTAACTTTTATCTTTCTTATATAAGAATTTTTTACAAACACATAGGCAGAATACAGACAGGGGCACCCTACTAGGTATATAGCAATGGACCGGACGAATTTGCGATTACCCTCTAAGCACTGCAGCCGAGGTTCGCGCGACCAACCGGCCGCTTTCCTCAATCCTCAGAAACCCCGTAATTTCGGACGGTTGGATGTACTGCCGTTATTCGTAGTTATTTACGCATGTAGGAGATAAAATTCCTTTGCTTATCAGGTTTTTAATCAAAACAATAATAAAAATTATTGTTCCAATTCTAACCCAAAAAACATGTTATTCTAAAAAATCCAAACTAAAAACCAAAAAAATATTCTACATAAAAAATTAAGTAAAAACAAAAAAAAATCTAAATAAATTAATTAATGAAACAAGTATTCAAACAATCCACCGCCTTCCGCTAAACAATGTCCTAAGCATCATAGAAACTTCTTCGAACATTGTTTAACATCACAGGTTAATTGTTTGAAAAAAAAAGCTTTTACGCAATTTATCAAGATTCATACGCGACCCCACCCCCAAAACCATAAAGTTTGGATTTTGCATAACCCCAAAGAAAATAATCATTAGGAGCCAGATCGGAGAGCGATCGGGCCACGGATTGTAGCTCTCAATCCAGCAATAAGACGGTTTTGGAAAAGTATTATTAAAAAAACCAAACGTGTATTATGTGCTGGACAGCCATCTTGTTGAAACCACCTTCATTAAATCGAGGACCTGCCAATCGTCTAATTTCTGGAACTATTTGCTGTTGCCAAAGATCCAAATATTCTTGACCAGTTAAGTTACCATCGAAGTATGGCCCAATAACATGTTCCCCATAGATACCGCTCCAGACATTTACCTTTTGAGGACGCTAAGTTCTAAGTTCAAAATATCTATGTAAATTTTCCTGAGACCAATAACGGGTGTGAGTGGGATTAAGCCTACCATGGAGTGCAAATTTGGACTCATTAGTAAAGACAATGTTTCCAATAAAATCTTCATTTTCATTTGCCTTATTTTTGTTTTCACAAAACTCCATTCTTCTCAGGATAAATTTCTTGGGTGTTATGAACTTTGTATGAATGATACTTATTTTTTTTTAATATTCTCCTCACCGTTCTTGTACTTAAATCAACCTCATCCGCAAGCGCACGTGTTGACAAAGTTGGATTTTCATTAATTAATGCCAACAAATTAATTTCTTTCCTTCCGTTCCTCATTAACTTCTTGGACGTTTTGTATTTTATGGTTTCTGGGAGAAATCACCCGTATTTTTTGGAAATTATTTATAATTCTTGAAATAGTAGTAATTGCAAGTGTGGCCTATTAGAATAATTCTCAGCAAATATATTTTTTACCCGCTGTAAAGAATTACCCCCATAATACCACTAAACAATTTTAGCTTTTTCCTTAATTTGATTAATATCCATTTTAGGTTTTAAATGATAAGGATTTTTAAAAAATACACGTGTTTTTACCTTAAATTCGCCAGGCGAAATAATTTTTATACATTTATAATTCCCAACAAACTGAAAATTGTGTTACTTTGTTGTTTCTTACTAAACAAAAAAGAATGCATACACAAATAGCGGACGATTGCAAATTCGTCCGGTCCATTGCTATATACCTAGTAGGGTGCCCCTGTCTGTATACATAATCAAGGTTTTTAATGACCAACTTTAGCGGTCGAAAGAACATCTTTTTGTTATCAAAATATATGTCGGCAAACTCTTTTAGTTTTAAGGATAAGACTTTAATTTTTTAAATAAGTATTTTTTTTTTAATTTATTATTTTCTTCAATTTAAACAAAGCATTTTGGGTTAAGTAACTTAAAATTATTAAGCGAGACTGACTATTTCCTTGAATATATCTTTTAACTTCTCATGCCCCATTTGCAATTACTATTTTTAGAAAAAAAAAATTTTAACATTTTTCATTTAGGTCAAGAAAACTTACATTTATTAAAAAAAAAGTTAATTTTTGCCTTTCTGATCTTATTTCGTAATTTGTTAGAATACTACGGTAAATTTTAAAAAGTATACCTAATTAATTTATAAGATTTTAAGAATTGTTTAATAATTTTTGTATTATAAGGATATTTAAAACTAACTCTCTTCTAAAGTGAAACTTTTTTAAAAAATAATTGATTTGGGCTAATCTAAAGGCTATCTCTTATTGTTTTTTGTTCCACGAAATAGATGTAAATATAAAATAATAACTTTAGTGGATTATTTGCCTATTGTGGTTAGTTGTGGTCAGTTGTATTAACTTGTCTAGATAAAAAGGTATATAAATATTTTTAATAAGACGAAAAATAAAGAATAATTTGATTTTAACCAGAAATTTCTGTACAAAAGGGGAAAAATAATGTTTTATTCATGAAAATTTTTGCATTTTTTTTTGTTTTAAACAATTTATTTTATTTTCTTAATAAATATAATCGGAAAAGCAAAAATTAGATTCTTTTTAATAAAATTATAAGTATTTTAATCAATTTTTTTAGATAAAAAGATTAATTTAGTATCCTTTATTCATTTATTACGTTTTAGAATTGATTTCTAACTAACCATCATTAAAAGTAAACAATTTTACAAAAATATTTTGATTTTGGATAACTTAAACTCTATTTATTATTATTTTTTGTTCTCACAAGTCACTTGCTGTTAAAAAATTATAATTTTCTTGAATTGTTTGCTAATTTTTATATTGGCAAGTAATAAAATCACTAAAAATTCTAGGATAAGACTTTAATTTTTTAAATAAGTATTTTTTTTTTAATTTTTTATTTTTTTCAATTTAAACAAAGCATTTTGGGTTAAGTAACTTAAAATTATTAAGCAGAGACTGACTATTTCCTTGAATATATCTTTTAACTTCTCATGCCCCATTTCCAATTACTATTTTTAGAAAAAAATTCTAACATGTTTCATTTAGGTCAAGAAAACTTAAAAATTTATTAAAAAAAAGTTAATTTTTGCCTTTCTGATCTTATTTCGTAATTTGTTAGAGATACTACGGTAAATTTTAAAAAGTATACCTAATTAATTTATAAGATTTTAAGAATTGTTTAATACTTTTTGTATTATGAAGGATATTTAAAATAACTCTCTTCTAAAGTGAAACTTTTTAAAAATAATTGATTTGGGCTAACCTAAAGTCTATCTATTATTGTTTTTTGTTCCCACGAAATAGAGATGTGAATATAAAATAATAACTTTAGTGGATTATTTGCTTATTGTGGTTAGTTGTGGTCAGTTGTAGTAACTTGTCTAGATTAAAAGGTATATAAATATTTTTAATAAGACGAAAAATAAAGAATAATTTGATTTTAACCAGAAATTTCTGTACAAAAGGGGAAAAATAATGTTTTATTCATGTAATTTTTGCAATTTTTTTTTTGTTTTAAACAATTTGTTTTATTTTCTTAAATAGTGTTTCCAAACCAATATTTTTAATTTCATTTTTTTTTTATCATCTACAGGGAAAAAGTAATTTCGTGTATAAACAGATTTGGGACACCCTGTATAAATGTGATTATTTAACCATTTCTATCGACCATGCTAGACATGCCAGACGGTGCTATTCCTATCACATGCATCAGATGTAAAACTGTAGAAAACCGTGGGAGTCGCTCACTGCAAACTGATCTAGGTTAAGTCGGAGCTGATTTGTATGCGGAAGTAACGTTGGCTAAATTGTTTCGTGGCCCTCACCCTAAATATTAAATAGTTGAATTTGCAGCTTTGAATCGATTATCTTTTTCTATCACTCGCACGTGTGCTTTCTTTACATATATGTTTTTATAAAATTAAATTGAGTTTTTTACGGTCTATATACAAGGTCATCCGACGAGAACTGAATAGGGCCATATTTATGGTTTTTATCTTTTTGAAAAAATCTTAATATTTAAGAAAATGATTTAAATTAAAAAAAAAAAAAATATGACATAAAATCAAGAATTTCTTAATGGAACACCGTATTCATTTTTTTTTTTTGACAGCGTCTTATTTATTTATTTTTTTTTGTTACCTTTCACGCAGTGCCAACCCAGGCGCGGATCCAGCCCTCAAAAGGTTGTGGGCACAGCCACCCAAAAAATCGGCCAAGTGCGCGTTTAAGTACGAACTTACTCATGAACAATCATGGACTTTCGTTATAAAAAATTTCTTAATTTGATATTTTTTTACATCTTTAAATGGTTAGTTGTGGTTAAACCGGTATTTATAAATAAATAACACAGGTCCACAAAAAAGCGGTGTGTGCTGGGTGTCGGACTAATATTTCCTGGCGTATTATTTTTTCGTTGAACACGAATCTAATGCCAAAATTGGGGATCAAAAAGCAAAAAATCGAGTAATCCCCAAAAAACCGATACGGTACATTTACCGGCAGAAACCTGCTACCACAGAATATTTGGACTCTAAATATATAGAGTAGTGTCCCACTAAGTTGAAATCATATAGAAAACTTTTTTATTATTAATTGTAGGAAAAAAAAGTTATTTTTAATAAAAAATTCTGCTTGTTCTAAAACCTAAAATACAATCATCAGATATTAATTTTTTCAGCCGTATACGCGGTGTGTCAAAAAATATGAAATTTACTCAGGAGTAAAAAAGTACCTTTATTTTTTGACAACATTGAAAATTTTTATAAAAAAAGTTGATCAGAACTAAAAACTACGTTCAAATATAAAATTACATACATTTACTTTAAAAAAATAAGTTTTGTTATTTTTTACTATTTTTTTGTTATGAAAATTTTTATCTCTTATGATGAAGAAACACATGATAACCTTATCGTTTCTAAATGTTTTTTAGCAATTTTTCAATTTAAACACGTAATTATTGCATGTGCATTTATTTTGCAAATAGGAACATCATAACTCGTGTAACTAACATAATATTAATATTAAAAATAAATGGATATTTATTTTTTTCCCCTTCTACTAATGCCTCGACATATCCACCTTTTTGTTCAATACATTTAATCATTCTATTAGCAAATTCATAACACATTCCTTATCATTTGTGTAGAAATTTCCTGGCATATTCTAAAATTATTCTCTCCAAATGGTTAACATCTTGAAACGACGCTTTCTTGTTAACATTTTATTTTAAGTAACCCCATAAAAAGTAATCAGAGGGGTTAGGTCAGGGGATCTAGCGGGCCAAAAAATATCGAATATCTGTGAATAACTTTTTCATGGAACAAATGTTCAAGGTATTCCCTAACATTTAATGTACTGTGGCATGTGGCACCGTCTTGTTGGAAATAAATACATAAGTAAAAACTGTAAATAACGTTCGGCGTTCATAGCTTGGTGGAAAAAAAGGTCCATTAACCTGTTCTTATAAATGCCACACCACAAGTTCTCTTAAATAAACATTGGTCACGAGACTTAATACCAAAATTCAAATTGTCACACCACCAGCGACAATGTTGTGACGAGACCGTTCCATTTGATGAAAACGTTGCTTCATCGGAAAAAATTATACCTTGTAAAAAAAGGGTCCTCTTTTAACTCCCCTTGGACGAGGCAGGCAAAATCAAAGCGCCTATCAAAATTCCTTTCTTTCCTGTGTGAATGATTTTTGGTCTAAATGGCTTGTTATTTAATTTCAAAATTCTTGCCACTGTATTTTTTCCCCACAGTTCGTTCCCATCACCGATTTCCCTTTGCGCAATGAGAGTTTTGGATTTTCTATCACAGACATCATTACTTCAAACTGCGTATTCTCATCGGCAACCAGCTTTTGGTTTACCATTAAAATTATTTTCTATAGTTCCAATACTTTTAAATTTATTTACTATTTTCGTAACAGTGGAATGATAAATAATTTTATTGGGATGTCTATTATTATTATGTGTTTTATGATTTTCTCCCACAACCAAAACAATTTCATTTTTCTCTTCATTACTTAATGTTGGTGGCATTTCTACTAAATTTTATAAATACTTTTAACAAATTTTTCTACATACACACATGTTTTGAAAATCACTGTCAAACATTTTGACGGTCGCTGTAAACATCCTAGATTACATGTTACTACATTTAAACTTTTTGGTATTGTAGACAAAAATGTAATTTTTTTTTTATGTAAATTTATGTAATTTTATATTTTAACGTAGTTTTTAGTTCTGGTCAACTTTTTTTAATAAAAATTTTCGATATTGTCAAAAATTAAGGCACTTTACTTTTGAGTAAAATTTATATTTTTTGCACACCGCGTATACGGCTGAAAAAATTTAATATCTTATGATTGTATTTTAGGTTTTAGAACAAGCAGAACTTTTTATTAGGAATAACTTTTTTTTCTAAAATTAATAATAAAAAAAAATTTTCATAGGGTTTTCCAAAATTAAATACTGTATAAATTATATGAGATACAATTTTGTCTATAAAAAACTTATATAAACATTTTTAATAAGATAAATAATAAAGGAGATGTAAAGGAAAATGTAATTTTGACAAAAAAGTTCAGTCCATAAAAGGAAAAAAAAAAGAATTACTTGATGTGATCTTTGTTTTTTTTAATAATAAATCATTTAATTTATTTACATGAATCCCAAATCACTAAAAAATTGCAGAAAACCCCAAAAGTAAAAAAACATTTTTTTTTCAGGGGTAAACCTTGAGAAAAATCCTGAAAATTCGGTTTTTTGATTATAACTTTTAAAGTTTTAAGATATTAACGTTTTGAATTAAAAAAAAAATCGTTAATATTTAAAAAAATTACGTCTTTTCTTGATTATTTGCTTTTTGACCCTCCAATTTTGACTCCCGATTCGTATTAGGCGGAAAAAATACTTTAGAAAATTCTAGTCCGACATTCAGCACACAGCACTTTTTTTGTGGGCATGTGAATTAAACAATATTTTACTAAAAAATGTGTCCGCTTTGGAAAAAAATTATAGGTAAAAAAGTCTTTGGGATCTTTACCCTAACAAATGTTAAAAAAACATGTCTGCGGAAATCTAGAAAAAAGGTATACAAAATGTGTTCAAAAATTCCAAAAAAGATTATTTTTTTTTCCTGAATGATTCTAAACAAATTTTATTGAATTAAACTTTTCCTGCACGTTTTATAAATAAAAGTCCCTTTTGCATAAAAAAATTCGGAAAATTATGGCCTTTTGTGGAAAAAAGGTATACAAAATTTGTTCAAAAATTCTGAAAAAGATTATTTGTATTTCCTGAATAATTCTGAACAAATTTTATTAAACAAAAATGTTGCCTCTCATTTTCATGCAGATAGTCTTTTGGGGCTCATCAAGGGGAAGATTTTAAGCAAAAAATGTATACCATTATATTATCATTTCTGTGTCGAAAATTCGTTTTTTTTTTCATAAAAATTAAGGTTTGGAGGCAAACCAGATAATAAAGACCCAAATCAAGAAATCGATAGGCAAATTTAAGACGAGCATTTAAAAAAATGAGCTGGAAGAAATAAAACATTGCTCAATGAATAGTACGGTCAGGTCCGGACTTCTATAATTCTTTGCTAAACTGTGTAAAATATTGACGATCATTGTGATTTTTTGTACTTTTCTTGCTCTTCGCCAATTTGTAATTTTTTTCCTCGCAATGCGGGTCTTTTTGAAGGCGTTGATCACGAATCTAAAGTAAGTTTTTTTCGGCAACGTTACGTTTTTGGATTATCTATCATCATCAAATTTCAAATTCAAACTAACTGCGTTTTAGCCATTTTTTATCTTTTTTGCACAACATTGGTGGTTTTTAAATAAAACTTTTATAGAATATTTAACATTATTTAATATAATCATATTGAATTTACTTTATTGCTTTTTATTGTGTAATAATAGATTTTATATCATTTTTTTTCTAAAAAACTTAATAAAATGAAAAGACAACAACACTTTGTAGGTAGGTTTTCAATATTGTATCACCAACTTTGTGATAAAAAAGGTCAAGAATCGGGAAAAGAAATTAAATTAATTATTACTTTAATAATTTGAAAACCAAACGTTGTCGAAAAAACGTATTTGGTAGCCCACGTAAGCAAAAAAAATATCGAAATCGGCAAGAAAAATAAAAAATTACAATCATTTTGATGGGTTGTTTGTATTTTAGAGTCATACAATATTTTATTAATTATTAATTTTTATGAAAATAATACAATAGTGTAACATCACGCAGATGAAAAAAACCACTTTTATAAGATGTATCATTTTTTTTCCGGGACATTTAATTATTGTCTTACGAAATGTGCGCTCACAAAAAGTAGCGTTCTATAGATCACCTTTCTAATATAAATTTTTTTTAAGCAAATAT
>JAHBCN010010525.1:0-31534 GCA_019359885.1 Listronotus oregonensis | reverse complement strand
TTGTGTGTGACGTAATGTTCTACATGAAAGTTTATTTAAACCATTACATTATCAATTAAAAAAAAAAATAGGCAAAATCTAAATAGTTTCCAGTTCTTGTCTACTTTAATTTTTAAGTTTATTTTATATCCTAAAATCGGTTTGATTTTCACAAAGTGGTTTTAACTTTCCTTTCAAGGATATCTGCGCGTTTGTAAGGGTCAGTTAATTTTAGGCAGTATACTAGTGTATATATTTATACTTTGGTACTAAAACCGATAAGATTTCTACTTGCATGTGTGGCAGGCAGCCTCAAAAGTATTGATTTATTAACCAAAAAGGAGTTTTTTTAAATTATAGGGATTTAAATGTACAAAATGTTACATACCATTGTTAAAATGTACTAGTTGGGATACTATCTTAAAAACCAAATAAAATTTTGATACTAAATAATATTATATAAAAAACATATTTTCTTAATTTTAAACGTATAAATTTTAAATGTTTGTAATTAAAAAAAAAACTAATAATAAAGCACAACTGGTCAAATACATGTCTTAATTTTTATATTAACTAAACCCGGTTCTTACTTTAAATATCTTAAATGAATGCGGCTGTAAGGAATAAACGTCAATAACTTTTGTTTTACATATGAGCCATACTCTAAGCCATCACTGATTGTAGAGCTTAGATTAAATAATTATGAAAAAATAAGAATAAGTTTGATATAACTTACCCTTCAAAATTTATAGAATATTAAAAAACGTAATTTATAAGAAAGAGTAATATATCCTGATGACGATCGTAAACTATTTATTTAAAGTGTAAGAAGAACAGCCTAAATTGGTTAAATTTAAGTGAAGACAGGCCTCATGAATTTTCTCGAAGAGTAAGGGAAAGCGACCACAAAAATAAACGTTGGGGGATGAAATTCCAGTAAATCCGTTTTGGGCTCGTCTTTGTGAAAAACGACAGGTTAGTTTGCTATACTTAAAATAAATTGAAAACATTTTTTAGGTAACTTTACATTGTGTAACTAGGAATAGGTTTTAAAAGTATAAAAACATTTCTTTTGCACCTATGTATTTTTAAAGCTGAAAATGTACTTTAATAAATAATTTTAAATTTATTTAGTGGCATTCCGTAAGGAGTTAAAATGATTCTGCTGCGAGTACTACCTTGGCACTTGTTGTTTATTCAATAAATAAATTTATTAAGTTTTGCTAACTTTGTCCATTAAAAAATAACTCTCAAATCTTTCTGCATAAAAAGTTCATTCCAATTTATTTACAAACAAAGACATTTTAGAAATAACTGGAATCTATAAGACAGCCTAATCTATTTTTAAAAGATTTATATGACAACCAATCATTAAAACAAGTCATACATACACATACCACATATAACAATAAATCTACACATCTCAGAGGGCATAAGATTGAGTCTTACTATAGCAATATCCATAGAGTAACGAACGCACCTCTGAATAAATATGAGTTTTTAAAAGAACCAAACTTAAACTTATTAAATATGTAACCATTATCAAAGGCACCAAACGTTAAATAATTAGATACCTTATTTAAAAAATAAATAAAAAAGTAATTAAAACGGTAAAACTGAATTTAAATCTCTTACTTATATCAGAACACTCTTAAAAAAAAAGAAACATGTTCATAGCATACCAAACAGATAATAATTCAGTTAAACACATAAAAAATGGCAAAAATAAAAAAAGGAAAAAAAAAATCGGGGAAAAATTTATTATCTGTGGAACATACACTAAAGGGTACGTCAGGCAAACAAACGAGTTCAGAATGTAAATAGAATATGCATGCCTATAAAGCCTGAAGGTGCTCGCCCACTAGCGCGACGCGGCGCGACGCAACATGTTTGTCCGCCTACTGGGAGACGCGACGCGACGCAAATGCTTCCAAAATCTGGCAGTCGGTTGCGAGTTGTCATGGAAGGCCCATCGGACGAAGATATTTTTGTACTTGGAGTTATTGCTGCTATGAAAGAAAAAGAAAAGAAAAAAAGGGTCTATGAAATTAATAGAAAGGAAATTGCGTGCCAAGAATTCCATTAGTAATTTCCAAATTTGAGAAAAGTTGCAATAAAATTTTTGAAATACTATCGCATGTCGCTTGCTTGCTCCTCCGACTTGTCTTGAGGTGTAGCGTGCGTCGCGCCGCGTCGCATAGCCTAGATGGGCGGACTTCAGTTTAATTACATGGGAAGTATTCCTGATGCATTTAATCACGTCGCGTCGCGTCTCGTCGCGCCAGTGGGCGAGCACCCTTATAAGGATCTGTGTCCCGAATATAACTGGAACTTGGAACCTGGTGTTGCCAAATTTTAAGCAAGTTTTTACACCAATTAATGTAAAAAATATAATTTTGGCCAGTATTGAAACACCCGGTAATTTATAAAATACAGCTTTTTTGTCTTAACATATTTATACTAAAAAAATGTTTACTTGGTTTATAAAATAAATATTGCTTTAAAACTTATAGTGAACTAAAATATTAGACCACCTGATAAATTGTTTCAACGACATTAAAAAAATTTTTTTTTTTTGAGTTTGTCTCCAGGTAAAAGTCGATTTATATTTGTTATAAATAAAAGACCTATCTTCCTTAAAAAGTTTAATTAATAAGGAGAACCGACGCGTTTTGGTTAAACAACAATCATCAAGAATCAGTTTTATATTAAAAAAAATTAAATATTTAAGACTTATGAATAAGCGGAAAAATAAAACTAAACTTACATCACTTTGACACATGGTAAACTGCATCAAAATACCAAAAATATACATTTTTCAAAAGTTTACAGCACCAATTAAAGACTTATGATAACCAAAACAGTAAATTACAAACATTACCGTTCCTAATAAGTCAATTTTTACATTTCCGTAAAATGGGCAAATAAAATATTTTATAAAAATACAAATATTATGTGTCTATTTGGCGAAAATGTAAAAATTAACTAGGTAATTAGGAGATGAAATGTTCCGCTACTAACTGTTTTAGCACACTATAACTCGAAATAATTAACATTACATATAAATTCAGTACAAACTAGAAACGTAAATAACGACTTTATAAACCTTTTAAGTGCCTTTAAACTTTTTGTATCTTTTTTCTAATAAGGAAATTTTGGTTTGTTTCTGGTTACCACAGTATTATTTTTTATAAAAGTTAGCACATTAGGAAATGATATTCGTTATTTTAAAGCAAAAATTAGGACTGATAACAAAAATATTGTTAAACAAACATTAAAAAAATAAAAAAATGTCGTTAATCTGAATTACATTAAGAAAAACTTATTGTTTTTTATATTTCCTGCTAATGTTTGGTGAACAATATGTTATACGGCAAAATTTTTGCTTTTAAAAAATGGGTAACCTTTCTTATTATATTAATTTTCAAAATATTTAAAGGTGTGGTGATCAGATAAAAATATGGTTTTTAGAATTTTCAACAAGTAATTGACTGGGGTGAGTCAATGCAATTTTTTTTACCAGAACCAATTTAAAGGTAAAAAACATTTTATAATCTTAAGTAAATAAAAAGGGCATCCATTGTGAGATTATTCACACATGCCCGTATTTTTCTAATATGTATTGCCTCATGTTGTGTTTATTTATACAAAAGAACTATTAAAGATATTTACATTACTATGAGTTGACGCGAAGCATTTTTTTCCTATTATGCAGATGTTTGTTAGTAATTGGGACGCACTACATATTTAAGCATTTTAAAATATTTATTTTATTTGCAAAAGTAAAGGTCTTCCCTTAATTGCTAGTATGTCAAAATATTTTGCACAAGCTGCGCATTTTATTGACGCAGTGGTTACAAATCCTGCAATATATTTTACAATATCTTCTAGGTAAATAATTAAATACCAAGCTAAAAAAATTCATAAAATCCATTTTTTTAATTATATAATTAATTTCTACATTTCCTTTTCAATTTAACAAGTATTCACCATTTAAGCTTATAGTCGTACTTCTGCTAACACTTCTACAATGTTTTATAAATGTGGAACTAATTGCTCTAGAATTTCCTGTTTCGGCATTCTTTATTTCTGTTCGGGTTAAAAGTCTTTTATGGTAAGTTTTTTTTCCGAAGAACCCTATTTTATCACCGCCCCTAGCTCTTATAGCAGAAAAAAAAGATCCTGGGAATATTTATGCAGGTTGGCTAATGAAAGCAAGCGAAAATCCTTTTTAAGTACATTTCATATTAAAAAAAAAAACGCTGGTAACAGTATACCCTTTTTAGGGGAAAACTTTTCAGTCATATGCAAGAATTTAGAAATTTATAGACCCTGTTCATGATGGACCCAAACTAACCGAAGTCAGTGCTAAAATCGACGGGGGAAACATAAGGAACTTTGAGCAAAAAATTAAGAACATAAAAATAGTTTTTACTAAAGATAATAGTCTAGTTTTATATAAATACAAAATCCTTGGCTATCAAAGGTTAAAAAACCATTTTTTAAAATCCCGGAAAATCAATAAATTACAAAAACTAACCGTTATTTTCTGGAACTATCAACTAAAGGTTAATGGCTCACCAATATTTATCAATCTTAGTTAATGATGCTTAAAACAAATATTATGGATTAAACAAAAATCTTAAATATCTTTTTAACCATTATTAGTTATTAACCACCTAAAATATTGTAAATCTTCTTAATGTGCATCTCTTAATATTGATTTGAGATACTCAAAAAGCTACAGTGGTATCGAAACATATTTCATACGTCAAAAAATGCCCATTTTTTCGTATAATTTGTAATGTAGCAATACACATATAAAAAGAATAAACACGTGCTCTTAGTTAGCTATTCTAGTTTTTCATTTTTATCGTATTTGTTAATCAAAATTTACAAAAACTTAAGTCAGAAGTTTACTATCTCGTAAGAAATATATTAAGAACATTTTAAATTAAAGGTTCAGGCTGATGACGGGGTTGTTATGGGTGACTAGGATAATACTTTTGATTTCTTTTTAATTTTTTTCGGTACATTTATCATACAATCAAATAGTAAGGCATCTACCTCTACCTTGTTCATCTAATAGAGGCATTTTTGCTACTGCTAATCCTAAAAATTAACTGTTATGTATTTTGTTTCCAATGTTCAACAAAAAAAATATTTAATTTAAAATAAAACACTCGGTGTAAAGTTTCACAAATTTTTATTCAGATAGATCTGACACGTGTTTCGGTCTCACGATCATTTTCAAAGATCTTTTTAAGAAGAATGAGCTTAAAAATAAAATAAAATTATCTTAAACTTACACAGATGGCCTATAGTAAACATTTTATGGCACTAAATTATGTTAATTGCAGCGTCTAAGATGGGCGTACCTACAAAATCTGTTTGAGTATTTGTTAAGTTGTCTTTATTGCTTATAGATTTCTTAATGGCCAAAATTTCCAAATAATCCATTTGTTTACCCTTCTGAATGTTATGTAATAACTTTACATCCCCATTATTAAAAAAATGATTATTGTCTATGCAGTGTTCCGCAAAACCGGTATTTCTCTTGCTGTGTAGAATTGAATTTCTGTGTTCTTTTATTCTATCCTGTAAAGAACGCCCTGTTTGCCCTATATAGGTTGCGTCACACTCATTACAACATATTTTATATATTCCGGATTGTTGATTCTTAGGACTTTTTTCTTTGTTATTTACTAAAACCCTTGCCAAATTATTTTTATTAACTGAAATACAATTAATTCCTAATTTGCGAAAATTATTGCTAATTTTATTACTTATACCAGAGACATAATTTATAGCAAACCATTTTTTAGCATTACTATCATTTGAAGTAATGTGTGTATAAAAATGCTTTTGAATATTTTTATGTTTTTTGTTTCTTATCAGTTTGTTGATGATTGCGGGACTGTATCCATTATTTGTAGCTATTGTTTTTATTATATTGACTTCTTTTAGGTAGTTTTCTTGGCTTAATGGAACACTTAATAACCTATGAATCATACTATGGAAGGCCGACATTTTTATTTGCCAAGACTGGTTAGAATTTGCATGTATAATTGTATCTGTTGTGGTTGGTTTACGGAAAATATCAAAATCGAATGTATTGTTTTTACGGCTAATTTTCAAATCTAAAAAGTTAAGTGAGCTATTTTCTTCCGTTTCTATTGTGAATTTAATATTTTTGTTGATGTTATTTATGTATGTTAAGAATTGTGAGAGTTGTCTATCTGTTCCAGTCCATATACAAAAAATGTCATCCACGTACCTAGCCCAAAAGTAAACATATTTACACAAACTTTCATTCAAATTTGTGGAAAACAAAATATTTTCGAAGTTAGCCATAAACACTTCGGCTAAGAGTGGACTTAAAGGGCTTCCCATAGGGAGACCGTTAGTTTGTTTATAAATTTTATTAAATTTAAAATAATTCTGATCTAGACATATTTCTATGCTTCTGATTAGGTTTAGTTGATTGGAGTATGTTAAATTACTATTATTGATTAATGTTTTTAAAATAGACTTTACTTCGGGTATAGGTATTGAGGTAAAAAGGCTTTTTACGTCGAACGAAATAAATTTACTGTTATTAGGTAGGTTCTTAAGTTTTAATTTATCTACTAATTCTAATGAGTTTCTGACAGAATATGGAGAGGTACAGTCGATGACCTTTGGTAAGTTAGAAGAGAGGTCTTTGCATAAATTGTAAGACGGAGCATTAATATATGAAACGACCGGTCTCATTGGTATATTATCTTTATGAAGTTTGGGCATTCCATATAGAACAGGTGCTGTTGGGTTCATTACTCTTAGAGAATTAGGGTTATTTACGTTAAATATTTGCTTGTAATTGCTTATTTCTTTGTTTATAGATCTATGGAAGGTTGCGGTGGGATCCGATTTTAATTCGACAAAATCATCAGAGCTTATTAAGTTTTCCATTTTACTTTTATAGTGTGTATCTGTCATGATAGTGAGGGTATTGCCTTTATCGGCTTTGCTAATGATAAGATTATTAGAGGCTATTTTGTTTTTGATCTGTTTTATAATTTTATTTTCTGTGTTGGTGTGTTTGGGGACATTGTTACTATTGAATTTTTGAGCTATTATATATTTATCTTGTAAGGGTTTTTGCGAGACATCTAAAATTAATTCGGTTTTGGCTGCTAACATTTCTATGTCTTTGGCATTACATGTGTTTGGACAATATTTAAGGCCTTTTTCTAAGATACTTAATTCTGAATTTTCAAAAGTTACATCAGTAAGATTGACAACTCGATCATAAAAGTTAAAATTAGGATTTTCATTATGTTGGTCTATGACGTTTTGTTTGACTTGTTTACCTTGTCTCAGTTGTTCCAACTTCTTGAGCTGATTTATGTATTGTTGGTGAACTTGTTCCTGGACTTCTTCTCGGATTATTCTGTCGGTTTCTTGGAAATCATCATATATGAGGTTGAAAACTAATTCTTCATGGATTAGCTTTAAGTGAAGTTGTAGGTTGTCCCTTCTCTGATACCATTTATGCATTTCTTCATCTAGCCATTTACCATAGGCAGCCTGGATTGACTGGATATTACTTCAAATAATGTTGCCCCTGCCTGACATGTTTAATGAAAAAAATTAAACCGTTTATTTTGCCTGCTTTTTTACTTTAAAAAATTGTAAGACTTTAATACCTACTACCGGTAGAGGTTTTTTTTTTGTCAAAATATTTTTAAATATTTACGTTGTTTGTTCTTGTAAACTACATTTTATTTTACTTTACGACCCTTAATAGAGTCAACGTGGCCATATAATAAACCAAACTATTGTATAATATGTTTCTTAATTGGCAGTCCCTCATAAAAAGCTCTTAAGTTTTAATATGTTTTATCTGTGGTCAAAATAATGATAAATCTTAAAAAATAAATAAAAAAATATTTTTATTTGGTTTGGCATGTTAAATAACAGGTTACGTTAGGTTTAAGCCCATCCAATTACCCAAATTGTCTCGTTAGCATAATGCTAAATTTTTTGTGATGTTTCACATGGCAAACCCCCACAACGTAAAAACACATTTTATCTGAAATTAACCAGGCAAAAAACGGTAAAAATGGCACAAAAGCGGAACAAGTGACCCATTAATCTGCGTAGCCTCGTCGAGTGTTTAACCATCATGTTCAGACTTACCCACACATTCGAAATTTCTACGGCCTTTTGTGTTTCACTGTGATACTGACGTTTGAATTCCTTTTCTTTTCCTGAATAATGACATTTTACAAGAATTGGAAGTCAGGACCGGACCTATACATTAAGGACATCTGATTTTACTTTATACGGCATTCTTTTTTAAAGATAAAATGTCTTATAAAGTAATGTAAAAATTAATAAATACATTTTTATTTAACAGTTTTTTTTTTGGTTAGCACCTCACGCTAATTAAAAGTTTTCGGTACTTTAACTTATTAACTTCTCTTTATAAATTTAACCCCTTTTTCTATTGGTCGATGATGTTTAAATAAAAAGGAATGCAATTTTTAATTCAAAAACATCCCATTTTTACAACCAATAACCGATTCATTTTAAAAGCTACTATACTTTTAACCCAAAGTTTAAGCTTTTAACTATATTTTATTTTTCTGATCTATGTGTCTCTTATCGTGGGCAATCACTTTTCTAGCCGTTTTCAAATCATAGCTTAGGTATTTTAAAGCTAAGAATTTGTAAGTCAGTTTTTTATACTGACAATTATTCTTCTTTCACGCTTATTTATATTTATACTTTTGCTTATAACAATTTTCTTTCTTTTAATCTTAATTTTCTTAAGAAAGTCTTAAAACCAGAATTTAAAAAATTTACACATAATACTGCAAATAGTCTTTTTATATAACATTAATAAATTTATTGTAAGAGTTCAAAATCATTTTTTAATTTTTATATCAAAGCCATATTCATGTGTTACCAAATGAGTACCAGTTCGTACCTCCTACTAAGACCTAAATTATTTTTAAATGCAAAACAATGTATTTTTCTGGCTCAATTACAAAATTAAAAAAAAAATACCAGAGTTTCATATTTTGTTTAACAAAGAGCCGTTTGCTTTAAGCCTTAATGACAACCCTAAAGTCATAACAAACCCTTCTTCTTTAGCCCACTGACAACCTGAAAACCTTGTTCATCTATTAGACGCATTTCTGCTACTGCTAATCCTAAAAATTAGCTGTTATGTGTTTTGTTTCCAGTGTTCAACAAAAAATTATTACTACAAATAATGTTGCCTCTGCCTGACATTTTAAATAAAAAAAAAAACAAACCGTTTATTTAGCCTGGTTTTTTACATTTAAAAATTGTAAGACATTAATCCTACTGCCAGTAGAGGTTTTTTCTTGTCAAGATATTTTCAAAATATTTACATTGCATGTTCTTGTAAACTACATTTTATTTTACACTATGACCCTTTACAGAGTCGACGTTGTCATATTATAAACCAAACTATTTAATAATATACTTGCTAATTAGCAGTCCTTCACCGAAAGGTGTTAGGTTTTAAAGCGTTCTTGCTATGCCTCTTGGTAAGCCAACAACCTAAACATACACAAAGATCCAAAAAACGACAGTTTAAAACACTACTTATACATAATTACTCGAATATTTTACTAAACTGTGCCGTTAAAAATCTTTAAAGCACAAAAACCTTATAACCAAGGATAAACATAAGTAGAAAGGGCATGCCGCCATCAGCCCTGTAAGTGTAGGTCTTGTGTTATTTCTTATAAGAGAATTTAAGGTTTTATCTGTTTTTTTTTTGGTTGCCAGTGAAGTTAAGCTTACTTATACTAGGTATATTTTATTAATAATAATCGACCGCAGTCTTTTCTTAAAACAAACAACAAAGAAACGGTTGGTTGCGTCATTCCCTTTACGGAACTCCATAGTCCTATGCGGCAGAAAATTCTAAAACAGGGGAACAAGTAAGTACGTTTACCCATACTCATTACAAGTAATGTGTTATACCTAATACAAATTAAAAATATGCAGTGTAAGCTAAACAACCCCTCATGCAGAAGTTCTTTAGCAATAGTATACCGTGTTTTCGATTTACAGTGTCTCAAAAGAGAATCATTAGAACTTGACTACAAATGGTTAAATTAGTATTGTAACGTTAGTTAAATATTATTTTAGTCAAGTGTTAAAGCAGCGTGACAATGCTAAATCTGATGCCGTAAAATATCTACATTAATACCTAATTATTAAGAAATCGCAAACCTTGATAAGAGACATGGTAAATGTTTGAAGAAACAACTGACAAACCTGCGTAACAGGACCCTAGCAACATTTCAGTTTCTTAAACCAAGAAACAGCAAATAAAATTAAAACAAAACTATGAGCCTGTTTAAAAATACTAATAATAATTAATAAATAAGTAACTTGTATATAATATTAGGTATGTAACAGAAATTAAAAGTTCCCAGCAAAAGAAATACGTAAACAGATAAACACGAAATGTTGTGTATTATTAATTATTGTTCTGTTTCACCACAAAATTTGGTAAAATTAAGTCTAAAAATGTTTACATTTGTGTGTTTAGAAGCTAAGTTTAATAAAATTAGCACTGTTTTTTATTTTAAACAACAATACTGTTTTTCGAATAAGAGCCCTGTTTTTCAAATAACTGCACTGTTTTTTACAGCAGTGTTTTCAAATACGGCACCGTTGTTTCAAATAACAGCCTAATTTTTTATAATAACAGCACCGTTTTTTAAACAAAGGCCTTCTCTTTTCAAATAACAGCACACTTTTTCCAAAAAACGGTATTTTTTTTGTCTTTCACCAAGGTGGTTTCGGTTCGAACTCTGAAATATGCTTGTAATTCTTAAATAACCTTTTAATTTAGTAGGGGTGATTAAGAAATTTATCTAGGGTAATATAATTTATTCAGGGGTTAAAAAATTTATTTGGAGGCTTAAAGAACATATTAAGGGTTAAATAATTTAGATGTCATTAAATAATGTATGGTTTTTTAGGACTATCTCTAGCGATCGTTGCTAGGAGTAGTTCTAGCAATGATTTGTAAATGCTAAAATATACCTATTCCAAGTAAGCTTAACTTTACTGATCTGACGAGGGATAAAACATGGCACAAAAAAACGGATGAAACCTTGAATTTTGTCATAAGAAATAACACAGAAAACATAACCTTATTTGCCTGTGGGCGGCATACCCTTTCTACTTACATATAACTGCCTTGCATCAATTAGTCTTCAAAAAACTTGTTTTTCTTTGCGTATTGTTAGCTAAACCATTGTAAAATAAATACATTTTATATTAAAATAAATATAATTACCAATAATAAAAAATAATGCAAAGAAATAAAAAACTAACCTAAAAGAAACCAAAACTTTTAGCAGTAATATTAATATCAGATAGTAACTTCTGCAGTCCACACACAACAATATTTTTATATTAACACAGTTGGTTGTTAAATGTATAAACGCATTTCAGAATTACCAAAATTACCTCCTTATGGTACCTGAACTTGAGCAAAAAAAAAACGTTTATTTTCCATGGCAATTTTCTGCTCCTTAAAAATCAATTATTTGTGACTTCATTATTTTTTTTGATTAATGCTTAGTGCCCAGTTCGATCCTGCCACATAGCCGCTTCGGCCTACGTAATATATACATTCTCGGTCTGGAAACGTTTTAGGCGACGTAAGCCGGTTTTACAAAAATGATATATTGACCGTGTTATTATGATTGGCCCAATTTATCAGGATTGTATACGTTCATGTTTAAGAATATGGATTTAGGTGTTTTAAAAATATTTTTAAAAGGTGTTGTTTGTTTTTTTTATATTAATTAAAATAAAGCACATCGTTGTTTAGGTCTTTTGGCACATAATTAAATGGTAACTGTTTTTTTGATAACTAAATAATAATATTAAATCAAAATACATTAAAAAAATAAAATTTCCTATATGAAAATAAAACAGATGATCTTTCCTTATTTTAGGCGTACTTTTGTTATTAATTACACAGCCCCACAAAAAAAAGTTAAATGTCCAAAAGACTTGACCATGGTGTCTTTATGTTAAATTTGAATCCGGGATCAGTTTGGCCCATCAGGTTAAGGTCAAGGGTATTTCAAGGTTAAATCTCAACCAAATTTTATAATATCAAACTGGCCACGGATTCGGATTCAGGGCCCTCAAAAACATAAGTATACACTCTTCAAACTTGGTTGCGATTAATTTTGCAGATTTGTCCTTAAAATTACCTTGACTCTGACTTAAAGTTCCAAAAGACTTGAACATGGTCTTTATGTTTTTGTGTTTTTGGGGTCGCTAAATCCGAATTCAGGGGTCAGTTTGATCCCCTCGGGTCAGTGTCAAGGGCATTTTAAGATAAAATTTGCAAAATTATTTTCAACTAAATTTAAAAAAAGTATATTTATCTATTTGAGGACGCTTAATATGAATCCGTGGTCAGTTTGACCCCATCAAGTCATGGTGAAATTTGCAAAATTATAATTTTACAGATTTGACCACGGATTTGTACTCAGCTACCTCAAAAACATAAGTATACACTCTTCAAATTTGGTTACGATAAATTTTGCGATGTAACCTTGAAGTGCACTTGACCCTGACCTGATGGGGTTAAATTGACTCCGGATTCGGATTCAGCGCCCTCAAAAACATAAAGATACCATGATCAAGTCTTTTGAACCTCATTTTTTTTATTTGGGCTGCGTAATTTTGCAGATTTGACCCTAAAATGAGCTTGACTCTGATCTGATAGGGTTAAACTAAACCCATATTCGAACTTAGCGACCCCAGAAACATGAAGATACCATGGTTAAGTCTTTCCAACCTTTAACTTTTTTTTTGTGGGGCTGTGTTATGATTAGGTACTATTTTACCTTTTTTTGTTTTAATAAATGTCATTTTAGACGTATGGACTGTCCGCAATGCTCGGCCATTGATTTCAACATTGTAATGCAAAAAAAAAACTAAATTATGGATATGACTAAAATTATCTTAGAATGTCTATAATTTTCATAATAGAATTTAACAAATTTTAATTTTATATATTTTTTATCTTTAGAGATTTTATACAATCTTTAAATCTTAAAAACGGTGGTTAACTTGTCACCGAAACATCGGTAAGTACATAGTTTTTTTGAAGGCTTTTCCTATTTCTGTTTTAGGTGATCTGCAAGTTCAGAGGGGTCAATAAGGCTGGGTACATTCAGTCTCTATACCCCGGGACCAGGACCGAATCGGTCCCATTATTTAAAGGTTTTTTGGCATGTACCCAACCAGAATTCTTTAATAAACATAAAGCTAAAACTCTTAAAAGACACATTACTTAACTTACCCAAAAATCGTTTCTTGGGTTTTGATGACTGACTTTTTAATACGTAAGTCATTATGAAGTGTGTAAACGTTTTAGCTTCTATTGTGAAAACGTTAAGATTCTACAATCTAATAAGAAAAAATTACGCAAAATTAACATTTTATAGATACTTGTGTACGATAATATTTAATCAATTGTTTTTTTTTAATTACATTTTACTTGTTTCTATTTTCTTTTATTCTAAATAGAATTACTGAGTTTACCAGAAGTATACTTTTAGCAAAAATGTGTTTTATTTTCTACACTAAGCATATCAAAAAAGACCAAAAATCAATATAACCTTTATATACATTTATACCATAATAAACATATTTTGTGTGACTCTAAGGAGCATCTCTTGAAATAACTTTATAATAACTAAAATTATATTGCCAAAGATATTATGTTCCCACGTTATATCTGAAAAAAATATCTGACTACAGCTTACTTTTTATTATAAAGTTAGTTTTCTGGGTATTGTATTAATTAAAAAAATAGCCTAAGGTTTAAACTATTATATTATAATATAATATAAAGTAAAAAAAAATAGTAGAACATTTTCTTTGAGAGAGAGCTTAAAATCCTTCGTAAAGATGTATATAAGAACAAAAAAAAACAATTTGTTTTTTACTTTCATCGCTTATAACTATGTAGCTATGGGTCATAAAAAAATTGTAGAAAAAAAATCTTTATTAGGTTTCCTACAGATAGGGTTGATTAGACGTCACATCACGTTAAATGTTGTAAAGTTCGCTTTGATATTTTTTGCATTATATTTTTGCAATCCAATTTCGTTTAAAACAAATTGGCAATTTTGTTCATTGAATAAAGTTCGAAATACTCAACTTAAACTTTTTTTATAAATACTAGAGAACTTACGCTTTTAAATATTTTTTTGTCGTCCTCAGCAATTGTTTAAAGTAAGGAAAAAAATTCTGCTTATAAACAAAATTCATCCTCCCCACGAATTTTCCATTAACAGTTTAACTGAAAATAAGTTTGAAAGTATTCGCAAATATGCTTCTTTTAATACATCGCTAATCAATCGATTGGTTTCCAAGATACAGGCAGCTAATATTGATCGGCATTTATGGCGAATCTATAAAGAATAATAAATATTAACTTTTTGAACATGGTTTTTATTAGATTATTGTCATATTTTTATTTGTATTTAAGTTATGAAATTTTAAACTATTATCGCCCTTAGCAATAGTTGATAACTTTAAACAACTTCAGAGGGCCCTCGATTTAAATTATTCAAAAAACGTTTAAAACCTTAAGATCTTCAGTATACAATGTAAAAAATGTATATGTCTCGGTTAAATATTCTGGACTCTACCCAATCTGTAACATTGTCAATTTTTTAAACGAAATTAAATTTTAAAATTATTGCGCAAATACTATTAAACGTATTTTAACAAAATTCGACATAATATTTTACAATATCATAAAGATGTATCTGGCTGAATATGGGGGTCCTTAAAAAAATTAAGGGTCCGAAAAGTCTATATTAAAAACTATATTTTTTTGCATTGTTTTTTGTTTATTGCTATTTTGCAACAAGCATATCACATTTTGCAATTTTTAACTTATAACATCTTGTGGGACATTTATCTACGAAACTTTTATTTCCCTACATTTTTTACTACGATCAACACTTACAAAGTTCTCAGCGATTTAAGTAATATTTTTTTTTTTTTTTACATTTTGGCTCTTTAGCAAATGTTCCGGACCTTTTTAAGAGAAAACATATCTCGATTCTTGGTTTTTAAATCCTTCTAAAGGGTTTCTAACAAAAACATGCTTTCCACCTCAAACATTCAACAACTCTTAATTTTCTTACAGATAAGGCTTGGTCTTTTTATATTTCTACTTCTTCGGGCTTTGGAACAAACGTGATGTCTATTTTCTATGATTTAACGACTAATTGGATTACAAATTTTTCGATTTAATCAGTTAATTCCCTAATAAATGAATAGGTACAATTATAAAAAAAATCATAGAGGAAAAGATTTACTTGTTGACTTGGAAACAGCTAATATCTTATTGAATGGAAAGTTTGGTTTTTATCTTATCTTTTTGACTTATTACTTGACTTTCTAAAGACCTTACATTTGGATTTAAACTTAAAAGCATATTAAACGATTAATAGGTAAATTGACACACGCGTGACATACGTAAACCGTTTCGTTTTTGCGAGGATATGCGGGTTAAGCACGGTTAGAATGATGGGGAAAAGAACTCACCAACCAGTAGTTAAAAACGGTATGTCGCGAAAAAATCCTTTTAGTCACATTACTACGTAATAACCCGGCTATCACGTGACAAACGTCATGCGCAAGATCCTACCTTGTATTCTTTGTGCCATGGCTGCAAGGCGAGTCCCACCTCCACTCTACCCAACCAAGCAACCAACCAGGGTGAATTTTATTTACAATATTTACAGCAACTATTTACTTTGTACAATACATGGGTTCGTTGTGGGCAAAAGGTTATTTACATAGAAGCTCCTTTGAATTCAGACTTTGAATTAAATGTGGGCATCAGCTATCTTGATTTTAAAGTAGCTCTGATATAACCATCTCGATTTTCATGCCCGCACACTTTTTCTGCTGCTTCTGTAACAAGTTAATATGCTAAGGTAGTTAAAACAACCAGACATCTATCGGACAATATCAAGCAAATCATTGATCCAGTAATTTAAAGGAACGCATTCTTCTGCCACACTGAAAATATGATGTTGGCCATGATAATGAATGATAGACCACAAATAAGAGGGGTCATTTCAGCACAGATTAAATGTTGAAATAAGCCGAGAGCTGCAATATGACATGTTTGGCTAATAATTTTTTTTGTGAATCACTTGTTAGAGTCTTATTATATTATTAAAAACCTTAGTGTGTTAAATAAACACTCATTAGATATGGAAAACGGCGTTTTTTACGGGACTGTATGGCTTAACTTATACTATAATTTAGACCTTTTGCGCGAATACAGTTACGGAATAACAGGTCTGAAAGTATTTTTTCTGGATTGGGAAAACTATTTTAAATGGTTTTGCAGTATTACAAATTAAAAATAAAACATTTATGGGTTTTGGCACATGTTTAAAAGTCGTCGAAAATTATGAAATATCGTTTTTTTTACGATACAACCCGCAACTTTAGGCCTTTTGCGCGAATTTAGTCAAACAAAAATGAGTCCAACAATTTTTTGTATGCATTAAGGACACTCTGAAAAACATTTTTTGTACTATTAGAACAAAAAAATATTTTTGGGGGAATTTTTGTATTTTTTTAAAATTTACCAGTATTTTGAAATTTTTTGAAACTTTAGGCCTTTTGCGCGATCTCAAATTTGGAAAAAAAATATATTGTTTTTTCTTTATAATGACGCATATGCGCAAGTTTTCCGTGCTATTAAAATTGTATTGCAGAAAAAACGCGTTTTTCGATCCACCCTAATTCCTAGTCAGCGCACAAAGAAACCGCTTTGGTGAAAATCGACGTTTCCGCAACTTTTAGGACATTTACGAACTTAACAATTCACGCCTCTTACTCAGAACTGCCTGAATCACACAAAAATTTTTTACCTTACTGGCATCAAGTAAATCCAATATTATAACTATAAAAATGGGTAAATTCCCTAATAAAATCAACACAATTCTTTGCAAATCTTATTTTAATGCTAAATTTAACATGTTTCTTTGTCGCAAACCAAGTTTTGGTAACTCTGGTCCAGCTCTGTTCGTTGTCACTGCTAGCAAAGATTTTTATTAAGAATTAGGATTACAGAAACGTTACTTTCTTTCCTTTGATACTAAATAAAAGTGCTTTTTTGGTATTAACCTGTTTGGTAAAACTTTACGTGTAGTTATTTTAATGGTCTTTGTCTGGTTGCTTACAGGCGGAAAAAACTTTTTCGATGTAGAACTTTTCACTCGGGCGAGCTTTTACAAACACTATTTTATCTTGTTAGCTCTTGCTTATTACTGCAGCTAGCGACACAATTCTTTAGGAATTGAGAAAAAGTTTACAAAAACTTTATACATTACTTACGCTCATGATTTTTTAGCAATTTATGTGTAAACACCTTTAAAGTTAAAACTACCCTGGCTTTATTTAAAACGTTTTTAAGTATTTTAGTTTTGTGAGAATTTTTTATACTAGATGTAATTAGAACGACGCGACGTAGTAAAATATTTGTTTTTTAAAGTAAACCCTATAAGGAAAAAAATTGTTATATGATAATAACCAAGAAATATATTTTAAACTTTTTAAAACCTGTACCTAAAACCATGCATACTACTTATAAATTTATGGAAATCAGCAGATAAATATCCGGACAGGTAATTTTAATAAAATTAATGAATTACAAAATAAGTATATAATTGTGAAATGTAAAATTTTATATTATAAGGGTTCTGAAGGTATGAAAAAGAAAAGTTTGAAAAACAAAGCTTTGAGAAAAACGCGTTTAAAGTTTCAAGTACGGTTAAAACTATGAAAAATCTTAATTTGCCATCAACCTGCGATATTTGTTCCATAAAGCATTTTTTTTTCTCGCTTAAAAGTGTTAAAAAGTGGATTGCTTTGCTTTTGCTCTAATTCCGTCATTTTTTACAACGTCACTCGTGCGCCGCAAGAAGCGTGCGATGCGCGCTTTATCAGGATCGTTTACATACTTATGCGCATCTGTTTCTTTTAACTGCTGTATCTTTGTAACGGTATCGAATTTTAGAAAATTACCATACCAGCTTTTTCTACATATGTTAAGGAATTAAGGAAATAAGGATTTTTTTTAACCCATCACACGGGGATTTTTTATTAAACGTATACTTGGATAGCATAGATTTTCTCCAAATATACTGTGACTTGCTTGCATAATAAAAAGCTATTAAACACTCTGGGCTTTATCCTAAATACACCAGTGCCTCGAAAACATCGAGAAAGTTAGCTAATGTAATTTTTTATATATTTTTAATAAAAGAGAGCGTTGCTTTAAATAACCCGTTAAAAACTATTCTTTTATTATATCCCTTATAGCAACATATACAGGTTGTCAGTTAAAAGGTTTTACCCATAATGTATTACCATAAGTAAATAAGTAAATAGTGGAAATCAGAAACAGCCACCAATTTTATTTTTAAACGAAGTGCTTTTAAATAATATTTACAAATTTCGTCGTCTACTTTCCTAAAGATGTGGATAGTATTCTTTAATTCTTAAACAAAAAGTGAGTCAAGTTGCACACCTTAAAAAACATTTAGTTAGGGTATTCATAAAACGGAAAGTTAATGAGCTTTTAAATGACTTCCATAACCATTACAATTTTAGGACTAACGTCCACCTCTCCAAGAAAGTTAAATAAGAAAGGCTACCAATATTCGGTTAAACAGTCCCTTCTTAAAATAAAATCAGTATGTCTTTCTGATTTTTATTATGTAGGAAGATAGCAAGAGTGGATAGTTGTTAAATTGACACCCTATTTTTTCCGGTACATAATGTTTTTTAGGCTGGTTGAATAATAGTACTATTTGTAAAACCTTGGTTGGTTCTCAACAATAAACTTATGCATATATATCATTGTTTTTAAAAAGAAATATTAACCTGTAAATTAATATTGTAAAAAACATTTGGGTTACTCATCCATCATAATTTAGAACTATAACGATACTTCTACATCTTCTGGCTTCGCTACTTTGTTTACCTCTACTTTTCCATTTGGTTAAATTTTACCGGTTTTCAAAACTTTTCTTTAATATCAAGTTTTTGTCTGCTTAGCTAGAGACGCAGAAACTTTTTTCATAAAAAACTTTTTAGTTTGAAAAGGCTTTATTATGTCTATTTTGTATTATTAGCTCTTAAAATTCTCTGAAACACTGCATTAAACCTACAAGTATTAGTTTATGTTTTCAGTATATTTAAAAAAAAAACAAGCTAGGTTTGCATTTTAAGGGCTAAACTTATTTTAAAGGCTTATATATTTTTATTTTATTAGTAAAATGTATTGCTGTAAATATTATTCCCTCTAGGTTTTTACAATACCCTACAAAATAACAATAGGTTTATTTATGTATTGATTTGCAAAGTGCTTGGTTTATTAAATAAGCGAAATGATTTTACGTCCATTTAACATATTGATCAAACCTTATAGACATCTACAAAACATGTTTGTTACCAACATGGATTTTACCAAAATAAAATAAACATTTTCACCTAGGGACCAGGACTATATAAAAACCTATTTACTCGTGTGATATGTGTGTAATAATTTATAATGTTTTTTTTTATTTTTTTTAGGTAAGCAAACCAGAAGCTACGTCAATAAAAAATATTAGTAAGTAAGCATAATAAGGTAAGAGCAAAAATTAGTTTAAAACTTACTATAAATCTTAATAGGATAGTATAATCCAAAAATTATATACTTTTATCTTTATTATTTTATTCAATGTGTTGATTCTTATAAGGGAAATAATATGTGCAAAAAAAATGTTATCATATTTTAAAAATTACAAATTGGCAAATAGGTTAGGATTTAATTTTAAATGTGTCAGTTATAATTAAATAATTGGTACGTCTATGAAAAACGTGGGATAAGTTAAAATATGTAAAAATATAGTTTATGTAAATTAAACGATAAAGAGACTTTTTTAAAAATTTTGCATGTTCGTGTAACAAAGTACTTAAGGGAGAAGGTTCGACCTAAAAAATTCTTACTACTTAAAATATTAAAGCATTTAAAATATTAAAGCCAAACTGAGAAATAAGTCGAAACATTTAAACGCAGTTTATATGTTAATATTAATTTTTAAAAGTTCTTAAAAATGCAGAAATGTTTTAAAAGAACACTTAAGTTTCTTTACATATTGCTAAATTTTTATTAATTGATTTGAACATTTTTAAATTTATTTCGCTATTTCCACACAAGCGCCAATTCATAGAAAAAAAGAACAAAATTGCACGCTAAAAAAATACTTTTTATAAATAAGATATACTTGTTTAAATTAGACAAAATAGTTGGTATAGAGTATAGAGTAACCAAATTTTTAACCCAAACAATGGTTTTATCAATATAGAAAAATTATTGACGCAAAAAAGGGGTTAAATTTTATTTATACATCTATGTTTTAAGTTTATTTTAAAAAGAAAAAGATACTTCTTCTTCAAAATACGATTTATTTAACCAAATAATAATTATTTATAATATTTTTTGTAAAGTAAGTCACTTTATTGTTATAATTAAGAAACATTTTTAGGAATAAAGTAGCTAAAAATAATAAAATTGTAATATAAGTGAATCATTTAATTGGCTATTATAAATTACATCACAGAATATAGATAACCTATATACATTCATCCAACGATTATCAAAATATTTAATTTTATTTTTTTTTTTCTTTGTCCTTTACTACTAGCCTAGCCTAATTAGCCAATTACGTCTTATAATTTAATAAGTTCTACTATCGCACTTTAAATTTTACAAAACACTCAAAATTATCTGGGTACGCACACATAAAATATTTTCTACTCATGTGGCCAATACACCAGTTTGTAAGGCCATCATCCAAAAAAAACTAAACCCAAAGGTAGTAGAGCAATTCTCAATAGTAAAGAATACTTTGACGTCATTTTGCTGCGCGAAAACTGAGAGAGTGGTTTCCCTCTTTTTTTGCAGCAAGTTTCGATATTAAATGGCAGTGGCGGCGTGCGGTTCAGATGTTCAATTATGGAAATTGTTGAAATAATTACGTTTAAATTTTTTTTTTAATTTTTATCAGTAAATATTGATGATGTATGAATTCAAAATATAATTGTCAAAAATATTTTTAGTAGATGTTTTTCCAGCTTTGTCAATAAGATTGCTTACCATTTTAAGACAATAAACATTTTGAGTTTGTTTAACAAATGTGTATGCTTCTTTTAATTTAAATAAGATTCATTTGTCTCATTTTTACAAGAAATAAAAAAATTAATCTTCATACAAACAATAACTTCCAAACACTTACCTACTTCTTAAAGATCGTTTCCGTATTTTCTAAATTTTTCGCTAATTTTCAAGAAAAGAAAAAAGTTTTTTTTTTGTAATTTAACAAATTGTGTTTTGATAAAATGGATTTGAGTAAATTACTAGCAGCTAATATATTTTTACCTCACCCAGCACCCCTATTCGCTCCCTGTCCCGCAAGATTGTAAACTAAAAAATAAGAAAAATATAGGATATTTTCCATCTGCGAGGTAAGGGTTTAACCGGGTAAGTACTAAATGTGTTTAATTTTTTTTAAATCCTTTAAAAAGCAGAAAACCGTTTTTTAAACAATTTCCAAAGAATCTACTGTAAAATAAAAGTTTAAGAAGGCACATCAAGAACCAAAAACTCACCGAACAGTCACAAAAAATTAATCACACTAACACATAAAAGTTAAAGATAAACACACAATAATTTTAGTTTCGTAATATTCACATCAATATAAACACGCTAACCGATGCCGGGACACACTGCACTGACCCACGTGTTGTTCCCGGTGAATATCGGTTTGTGCGCATTTGACGTCATTGTACTCTTTACTATTGGCGAAGACTCTAATAGCAGTTTTAATTATTTGCTTTACCTAGTCCAAATCGTTTTGGTTAGTTTAGGTTAGCTAAGTTAACTAACCAAAACTATTAACTGCATTTATGCAATAGGTACGTTTGTCTAGAAAACTTCAAATAATGTTTGCAAAACAGTGTTAATTTTTGAACAAACTGATAATAGTTATATGGTACTGCTTTAAGTTTTAAAGTCAATCGTGACAAAAAGCAAAATTATTTTTTTTCCATATAATATTTATAACGAAATTTATTTAAATAATTATTTAGAAATATTTTATGGAAACTTTTAAACAAAACCAATTTTTTATTGATTAAAATATATAGGTCTTTATTAAAGTTTGAGAGGTGGAAGAGGGAAATAGTTAAATAATTAGGGAATATCGGGTTTATATCTACTGACCGTGTGGCTGGCTATAAGTTTAACTACAGTTTGAAATATTTTGGTAAGAAAACTCACCAATAATTAGTCCAATATATCTTCCTAACTGTGTTGAGTGGTTCCTGCCCATTGATTATTTTGTTTAGCCTGTGGAAAACTATTAATTTACAAATTTTTCAAAAAAAAAAAAAATTAAAACCATTATCCATTAGTATTGTGCAAGGTTCTTTGCGTTTTTAATAAAAAGGGAAAAAAGGGGAAAAACCAAAAAATGCGTTTTTTTAAAAAAAGGAATTTTGAATTAAATTTATTTAAGTACAGAAATATATATATATATATATATATATATATATATATATATATATATATATATATATATATATATATATATATATGATATTTATATATATAAATATATATATATATATATATATATATATTAATAATATATAGTATATATATTTTAATAAAAATTAATAAATATCATATATAATTTAATGTTATAATTTTATGAAATTAATAATTTATTTAAAAAATAAATTTAAAAATTATATATATATTTAATAATAAAGTTAATAGGTGTAACTATTTAAAGATATGCATTAAAATTATTAATATATAAATACTAATATAATTATATTATATATAATAATATATAATATATATATATATGTATATTATATAATATATATATATATATATAATTAATATATATATATTTATATATATATATAATAATATAATATATATATATATATATAAATATATAATATAATAATATATATAATACATTATTAAATTCAATATTACTTGAGATTGGTATATTATCACAACTTTAGCCCAATAAAAGCATTTAAACCTAAGAATTAAATCGGCACTTAAGGTACTTAAAATTTTAAATGTTTATAAATTTTTTGATGCTAAATCTTTAAAGTGAGATGCCTTTGCCTTAGAGGGCAGAAAAGTGGCTAAAAAATTTTAAAAATTATAATATACCTTTGGTACAGTAATTCAAAGTTTAAGTAGGTCGTAGCACTTATTTTAAAGGGATATGCATTAACAAATTTATGTAATTATCCAAAACCTAATTAGATTAATTAATTACATTAGAAGTTTAACTAACAATGTGGACAGCTCTTGATAAACTGGTAATTGTAGTTAAAGTTTTAATGATTGCAAACCCTAAATGTACAATAATTGATTTTGTTAATTGACTGTCAGGAAAGAGAACACTTAAGGCATAATATATAGTTAACTAAAAACACAGCCAAAATGACATGGAAGAATAGTATAAGCAAATACAATTTATTAAAAAATATGTTTGTTGATCAATCGCGTCGGTATTTATGGTTACTTAACAAGTTAATACCAATATAGTTTAACTAAAAACACGTATTTATTGTCAAAATAGGATATGCTAATAGAATTTTAAATTATGCCTCTAAGGAGTATTTTTTGTTTTTGATTTTAATGTATATTAGTTCTTATAGTATTACGACATTTACTTATCCATTTAGTAAATACTTGGGCAGATATGTATCTGGTTATACTTTCTATTTCATTGCCCTGCAGTTTACATGCGTACTTATTGCAAACATTTTTCTCAGATTTATAGGACTTAAGCAGCTAGCCTTAGACCAGGACAGTTACAGCAATTCAGGTCAAAATAAATCATCATCCAAAATAAATCATCATATAATTAGGCAAAACATTTGCTTGTGTGTAAATAGTAAAGTACTGGGTGCATATCTGGCCATTGAAAACTGCGGAAAATTGTGCATAAGCACTATTTTGCATGCACAAATCTTATATTTTGTACTACACAACAAATATCAAGGTCGCTTATTAAAATTAGGAAAACGATTGGTTAAATAAAGCCACGACTAATTAAAAGGGAGATATAAATAAAAACTTACAAAGCAAACTTTAATAGCGATATGGTAACATAGACCATCCAAACTCTATATTTTTTAATTGGCCAATTCGTATTTTAAATTTTGTACTTTGCAGCTAATAACCTTTTTATGTTTAGAAGTAGGGTCGGTCATCATATTAAAAAAAAATCATAAAAGCTCACAAAGCTAACTCTATTCGCTAGCCCATTTATACTGTTCAGGAACTTGCGAAATGGTAACATAGGCCTCACATTATCGGTATAAATTAGTTTTTCAAATTCTTAGTACCAACCTGATCAGAAATAATTAGAATTATATAATAGAAACACCACTTTTTTACACATGTATTTTTAATTTTGTACGGTGCAGCTAATAACATTGTATGTTAAGTGATAAGTTGGTGAATAAATAAAAAAACATTTAGTAAAATAAAGCCACGTCTCCCTAAAATGGTGTCAAAGAAACTAACAAAGCGAACTTTATTTCTTAACTCATTTATGCTATCAAGGAAGTTGAGATATGATAACATGGGGCTTAAATTATCGGTATAAAAAAACTCTTAAATTCTTTAATACCCAATTGATAAACACTAATTAGAATTGGGTATTTTACCCAATACTATTTTTGTTTTGTACCATTTTGACAAATCATAAAAAGCTTAGATTAGGAATAATAATATTTCCAAGAAAAGTCCTGTTACAGAAAGTCAACTTAAGTGGCAACGACCCTGCCCTACGAAAAGTTCAACGAATTCCTTAATAAAAACTTGGTTGTATTGTGCTATATAAAAGATGACAGCGGCTTAGCAAGGCTTTGAAATTTACTCCCACACTTTCGTTTTACAGAATGAATTTAGAAGGAAAATTACGAATATCTTTTTGGTTAATTACACAATTACGTATAAGAAGGGACATTTTTTTGATAAAATTTAACAAGCAAAACGCGAATGTGTAAGTGGTATAATAGGCTAATATTTTACGTTTTTTTATTTATAAGAAAAGTAATAGAAATAAATGCCACCTAAACAATTATGAAACAGCTGAAAATAAAATAAATACAAAAATATGTTTTAACTAGGATATAGTAGAGTTACGTATTGGTCCGGTTGCTAGTAATTGATCCGAACATTATTTAGCTATCTAAATGAGCTACAGGAGATTTACTAGCATGAAATACTACAGAACATAAATATTGTTAATTTAACAGAAGGGCACTATTTATATTTTAAACATAATAACAAAGAAACATTTTAATTTGTTATGAAAAATAACTTTATTTTTTTCCTGACACTGTTAGACAATGGTATGGTTCCAATACCACTAAAATCTTAGACTTCTGTTGTGTTTGTTTGTTAATTGATACACAACGTTTCGGTTAGAGATGTATCTTTAACCGTTTTTAAGTAATAACTAAAAACTATTAGTAAAAGCTACGAGGTGTATGTATACTATCTGTTGTTCACCGAAGCTTGACCGATTTTTCTTAAAACTTTCTGACTGATGAAACTGGAACAACTTTAACACCACATAAGAGTAAAGCTGCACATCTCTATGAACTAACAAAGATACACAAGGACAATTTACTATTAGGGCTAATCATTAGTTCTAGAAATGCACATGCAGCCACGACTGCGCCCGCAAAACACCTTTTAGACCAGATGATACTTTTGTGAGTTTTGATGTGGAAAGACTGTATACAAACGTAACAGTAGAAAAATCGTTATACATTATTCGAGCCAAGCTTAAAAAAGATAAAACACTAGTAGAACGCACCACCCTGCCGCTGGATGGAGTGATGGAGTTGTTGGAGCCGTGCCTCCGTAGTTCCTACTTTTAAGTGAAAGATAAGTACTAAGCGCAGGATGATAAACTTCTCATGGGTTTGTCGCTCTCCCCAGTGGTAGCAAATATTTATATGAAATGGTTTGACGAACACGCAAATAAAACTGCACTAATCAAACCAAAAGTTTGGCCAATATAATATGTTGGCGAATCTTCATTTTATGGATAGCAAAGAACTTAAAGATTTTTAAAAATATTTAAATTGCCTTCGACCTTCTATCAAATTCGTAATGGAAAAGGAGCAAAATTTAGCTTTACCGTTTCTCGACGTTCTATATACTCGCACAGTGATCTTATGTTACAGTACCTAAGGAATACCTGCAATTTAAAATAAGTAATATAACTAGAAATCAGACACAGTGAGAGACTGGTAAAACGATCGAAAAATATCAACAAGAAACTTAAACAAGAATCGCAAATAAGTATATTATCAAAAAGGCGTTTAAATCTCAAATTACTTCAAAAAGTATTCTTACTAAGACGAGACCAGACAACAATCTTTCAAATATCGAATGTATCTACCAAAGTCCCTGTGAATGTGATGAGGTATACATCGGGGAAACGAAAATACCACTTGCAATTAGAGTTAAAGAACAAACAAAACATACAGAACGAGGTAAAATGTTAAAATCAGAGATTGCCCAACACGCTTGGTCAAAACAACACTGCACAGAATGGTCGAAAGCAAAAATTAATCATAAAGAAATCCACTGGAAAGAAAATTTAAAGCTGTAAAAATTGTTAAAAAATACCAAAATGTATTTAGCAGGCCCAGTATCGATATTCCGAATATCCGGCAGCCGTTGCTAAGCCGTGAAAACTGGGTCAAGCTGCGGTAAACAACGGATAGTATACAGACAGGTCAGTGTAGTAGAAACATAGGCAGGGGACTGATAAATTTACTACTGTCCGCTTCCATCGATAAACATCGTCATGCATGATTGATTAACCGAAGGAGATCTCAGTTTGTAATATGTTTTCAGACGGGTGTGTAGTATGGTTTAAGGCGCGCTTGAAAATTACGAAAAATAAATTTATGCGGTCTAATCTGCTAAGAAAACAGTTGATACTTAATACCGTTATTTATAAATAGGGAATTAAATACCAACAGCTTTATTTATCAGTTCATTAATTGCAAAGGCAAAATAAAAAGTAAGTTCTCTAAACCCAAAACTCATTTCTAAAATTTAAATAGTACACAATAAAAAAATAAATAATTATAAACATAAAAAATACTCTAAAATGAAATTATAATAAATATTCAAACAAACCTCCTTCTTGCGCAAGGCAGTATCCCAAACGATCGTAAAAACCCCGTCTAACATTTGTTAGCAAATTAGGGCTGATAGTTTAAAAAGCTTCTTCGATTTTTAATCAAAGTTCTTCTAAATTAGCCCTATCATGACCATAAACCTTATTTTTTAAATAACCCCACAAAAAGAAATCATTAGGAGCAAGGTCTGGTGATCTCGCGGGCCACAAAATAATTCCACGTCCACGGTTAGGAAACGTATTGTTCAAATATCCTTGTCCATTTTAAGCGGGACAACCATCTTGCTAAAACCAGATATTACCCAATCTTACTCCTAAAATTTGGCGAATTGCCGGTACAATTTGTTGTTGTAACAGATCCAAATAAATTGCTGCAGTTAAATTGCCTTCAATAAAAAATGGTCCAATAAGGTGTTCTTCCACCATACCAGCCCAAACATTTAATTTGAACCTTTTTGCGAAGTTCGTATACGTCCATTATTTATTATTTATTTTTGGTGAAGAAACGAGTTTCCAAGAGAACATACCATGTATTTGCAATGGCTGCGGCTGCAGAAAAGCAAATAATATTTAAATTCAAAATTAAATCTTTAAAAACATTCCACATTTATCGCATTGTTTTTGCGAGTTTTGTTTCGCTAGCTCGAGTCAGGCAAATGTAAGTAAATTCGCCAAAATTTTTCCTATGTTTCTACTACAGTGGACCTGTCTGTATACGTCGTAGCTTTTACGAATAGTTTTGTACGAAACGTTGCGTATCGATTAATAAATAAAGACAATGAAAGTCCAATATTTAAGTGTTATTGATAGGTTTATTGATTTTAAGTTCTAGAAAATTTTGGAATGGTTCAAACCACAGACACCTTTAAACTATGCTTTTTAAATAGGTTAACGGCTTCTTCTGCCGACCAAAATCATTGTCCACGTAATTTAGTCTTGATGATTAGGAACAAAGAGAGGTTATTTATTGCCAAATTAGGATTAATTAATGCGATTGCTTGAGGGCTAAAATCGTCGATGTTTAGCCAAGAAAAAGGCTTCTTAAAGAATTTTTTAACAGCGCTTGTTTGATTATGTATCATTCTAAGTTAACTGCTTTGCGTTTCTCTAAAACAACTGTTGCCACATAATTACCTTTCTTGAAAAAGCAGCTGACATTTGTTTTAAAGTGCTTTGAGCGCGAACAGCTTTTATTGAATTTGGTTCATCCTAAAATACCCGTACAGTCGACTGCTGTTTAGTTTATGACTTACACGCAAAGATCAATGATTTGTCAGCTTATACACTTTTTTTAAATAAGCGCCATTGTTTTTCTTAAGCATTTGTTTGCATCAATTGACACAATATATTTTTTAGGATTTTATTTAATAATGTGGAATGGCATGCAGTATTTTATACATATTTGGTAGTAAAACTAATTCTTAAGATTTTCTTTATCTCATGGTATATGACATGATGATATTGCACAGTATCAATGTTTTCTGACACAACAGCTAATTTTGGATGACGATTTATTTTTGCAGCGTTTTACAGTGGCAAGAAAAAAACTTTATCGTCCAAAATGAAAGTAAGTTAATCGATGCACTCATGTCTTGTTGTCGGTGATGTTTAAAAGTTAATTTAATTTGGTTGCGCGACCAAAAAGTGACAGAGTAGATACAGATAGCCGATTCTGAATCATTCCAATTTGGATCAGATCGATATCTCGAAATTTTGACGTCACTGTAACGTATGTGTTAGGAGATGTTTACGAAAGTGTTAGGAGCTGTTTACGTCGAACTGTACCGGTCGAACCGCTCTAATCACTCGAATCACTCGAACCTAGTCAACCTGATGAACCTGGTGAACCTGGACCTGGTTCGACCAGTTTCGAGTGATTCGAGTGGTTCGAGTGGTTAGAACGGTTCGACCGGTTCAGTTCGACGTAAACAGCTCCTAACACTTTCGTAAACATCTCCTAACACATACATAACAGTGACGTCAAGATTTCGGGATATCGATCTATCTATATCTACTACTAAACACGAATTTCGCTTAAAAAAAAGGTTATACTTAAAATTGTAAAACGTTCTAATGAAAACGTCAAATGGTACATTACAACACTCTGTGTTGCAGGGCTCACTTTATAAGTAATACTCTACGTAGTAAACTGTGTAATAATAGCATTTTACTTTTTCACGTAACAAACGGTTTTGATTTTCGTAATATTAAAAGTTTTACTTAAGCTAAAAGTAAATGTGTGGGAGTCAATTTAAACTTTTGCTAAGAATTCTCCATCTTTTGTACATTTTACAACTTCTTAAGGAATTTGTTAAACTTCAGGTAGCGTCGACCTAAACACTTAAGTAAATTCCTTGGGGCAAGAATTTTCTCCGAAATGCTTTTGTCTCCTGTATCCTTTTTGTCTAACGGTTTATCAACTACTTACATATAAGGCTTTTAAAGTTTTAACAAGGTAAATTAGCTTTTAATATTTAATTGTCCGGTAAAGTGGGTAAAGTTTAAATGAAAAACTAAACTTAGTGCTTTAATAAATCGCAAGGAATATTTTTGGCACTAGAAAAGAAAAATGGTATTTCCCAAGGTATGTTTTTCAATACTGTTTAACTTGTTTTTTTTTAAAGAAATCTAACATAAAGAATTTCTGGATTGTAAAAAATAGAATTTGTTTAAAACAATTATTTAATTTCAACAAGAACTATACAGGGTGTTTCAAATTCGTACCTTACCATTGGGATCTCGGAAACGGTAAGAGACACGAAGAAGTTTAAATTGGGGCAAAGTTGCGTATTAGGAAGCCCAATAATACACCTTTGAAATGGCGAAAAAACTGATATTTTCAATTTTAGTTTTTATTTTTTATTAGGTTATTTCAAAATTCTTAAAATACACTCTTACTGAAACTTTTTGCGCTTAATGTAATGGTTAGGTCAAACATTTCTTACGGCGTTTCGTTTTCGTTAAACCATCATTAACTTTATTTTTATAAAGTTTTTTTAAACTTTTATTTTCCCAATTGCTAAAATGTATAATACTTATTATTTATTAACAAATATGGAACGCCCCTATAAGAAATTATATGCGTTTCTTGTGTAACTCATTGTCTTTTATGAAAAATATGTTAATTTAACAGAAAAATATCAAGTGTTATAACTATTCTAACTATAAACTACTTCAAAAAATGAAATAAACAATCATGGGCCGTATTTAAAAAAATAAATTTGATGGTGGTTTAAAGAAAACAGAACGTCACAAGAACTTTGGACAGATGAAGTGTAAAAAGTTTTAACGAGTATATAATTTTAAAATTTTTCTAACTTTTGAAATAAACTTGTAAAAAAAAGAAAATAACAAATTTCAGTTTTTTGCCATATTTTCAAAAGTACAAAAGGTAACTTTTTAACGGTGTATTATTGGGCTTCCCTATACGCAACTTTGCCCCAATTAAACTACCACGTATCTCTTACCGTTTCTGAGATCCCAATGGTAAGAGTCGAATTTGAAACACCCTGTATACTTGTTAACATAAATGGAGCTGTTCTATCCTATTAATCAACTTAGACTAACATAAATATTTTACTGCCTATTTAACATACTACACGCTTCCGTGGGGTGTGTGTAAAAATAGATAACATTTTTTACACGATCATTTTTATCTATTTGCAGGACTACTTTTTTTTCTCTCTTTAACAGCTAACAAAGGCTTGTTTGAAGCCTAAATACTAGGTACCGTGGATGCCGGGTTTGTAACTCCCACCTGGTCTGGTACCCTTTTACAAACATAACTTGTCCGGCGAAGTCTGTGAGAGAAATTTTTCGAAAGACCAGAGTAAAAACCCAGAATGCAAATACACGTATGTTTTTGATTTTAATATTAACAACAACTACTGTAAAAACAAATTAAATTAAGGTAAGTTTGTAAAAACTCTAAGTTAGAAAATATAAATAAACATATATTTATAGTAATAAAAACTAATTTTATAATAAATCTTTAAAAAGCAAAAACCATTGTTGAAGTATATAATATTAATATAAACATATGAATACATATATTAAATGTAAAGTCTGATTTCAGCAAACGCCAAAGTCTTTTGAGATGCAATTTTTGCGTATTGGATCTGTGCCTCTTTGGCACAGTATTGTGTTTTCGGGTACCAGAAGTTAGTTGAATTTCTGACATGCACTACTTG
>JAHBCN010010524.1:0-31769 GCA_019359885.1 Listronotus oregonensis | reverse complement strand
TTTTAAATTTTTAGCCAATTAAGGCAAACTCAGTCTAAAACCCCGCGATGAGAGCTAGCATGGGTGCTGGAACGTTGGAAGGAGGCCTTTTTGCACCCCCCCGGGGCTGGCACAAACCAAGAGCGGCAGCTAGAAAAAATTTTTTTAAGGTAAAGAAATTAATTTATTTAAATAATTTATTTGAGAGTCTAATTAAAAAGAACAAATTAATAGCTATTAACAAACAAGGGCATTAAAACGGGCAATTAATCGAGGCCCTTAAGAGTTGTGATCATCAACATTTGTAAAGTTGGTTACCTAAAATGAAATAAAAAAAAACAAGAAAAATTATGATTTTCAACATTAAATTACAAAAAAGATCGTCGAAAAAATATTGCAACTAACTCGGGCGATTAGACTTAGTTGCAATATTTTTTCGACGATCATTTTGTAATTTAATGTTAAAAATCATAATTTTTCTTGATTTTTTTGTTTGATTTTAGGCAACCAACTTAACAAATGGTTGTTGTTTAAATGACAAGGTTATAAAAATACTAGTTTGTGTCTGTATTGTGTGTATTTGGTGGCCTATACTATAATCGTTAATTAATAGAAAATCATGTATTGACGAGGGCTAATAATGTAATATTATTTTGTAACTCTCGTACCCATCTGAAATTTTTAGACGATCGTCCTAGAGTCATAAAGAAGCTATATAAAAATAGTTGTTACCAAGAATTTTTACACTTTTAACAGTTTTGAATCACCTTGTATAGTGACAAAAAGTTAAAAAAATCTGTCAGATTTTAAGTTCAAGAATATCTGTACCCGACTAAATAACTATCTGATAAAAATCGCATCTTAGAAAAATCCATAATTATGTATTTATAAACCAAATATTTTTCAGATCTCTGCTCACCGGTGTCGACAATCTACGCATGATGGCGTCGGTTTGGGGAGAAATAAAAGAATTGAAGAAAGACCAGACCGATTTTCAAATTTTGACGACGGCACGGGCCCGGCGCTTTAGCTTCTTCTTGCCAAGTGATATTAGTGTTGTATATTTTATTTTAGTATGTACAGGGTACTACAATTTTGACAGCCAAACATGTCTGAAAAGTATAGATAGTTTTCTTTTCAGTGTCGTGTATAATCATAAAAAAAAGTAAATTTGCACTTTAAAAAAGAAAAAAACCCCCGGGATTTTTAGATAATCGAGCATTTACTTTTATTAAAATTATAAATATTTACAGGGTAATTGGGACTAGAGGCAAAAAAAGAAGCCCCAATTTTTTTTTAATTTGGATCAAATCAGGATACTTTTTGCAAATTTTTTTCGTTTTTAAAATATTTTACTATAATTTTTTCCAAAAAAATTAAATCACATTGTGGGTGTCGCAAACTTAGTTGGCGCTTTCAAACTATTACGCATATGAAATCAAGTTTGACCGTTGTCAAAAGTTAGACACTTTAGTGCACATGTTAAATAATTATTTTTTTAAAAAAGGCACTGAAATTTTTAAAAAAACATAACATTTGTTCCTACAAAGTAAACAACAAGTTTCATAACACAAGTGTTTAAACATACGCCATTTTGGGGATACAAGGGGGGATCTGTCTACTAAACAAAACTTGCCTAGAAGGTTCCGTCTTTTGGAAATTTGGCTGATACTCGCGACAAGCAGCTAGAGCTTTCCATCGAAAACCCATACACATAAACAATACCCGATTCTTCGTCAGTAAATTTTTTTTTCTTTTTTTTTTTTTTCCCAATGAAAACCATAGATAGAGAAAGCATTTCATTCATAAACGCAATCGAATGCGGGGCCAACATGTTTTGTTTATTATTGGCGATAGAATGGTACAATCATAGTTTTTCTTATTGTAAATGAAACCCAGGAATCATATCCGTCATTTTTCCCTTGGCACGTTACCATTTTAATTTATTAAAAGTATTGCACAAAACTGAAATTTATACAATTGTCAAAAAAAAAACCCCCCAAAACAAAAAAAAAATTTTGACTAAAACGCCATATTGAAGTGTCATCTGTCGAGCAAGCTGAAGGGGGGAATACGTTTACGAAAAATCAGCTGTTGTCACGTTGTCGCGCCTTTATTAGTAGCTGTCCAAAAAGAAAATAGTATTTTAAACATTACTTTTCTGTTTATACTTTATAGTAATAAATATAACAAATATTATTCACAGTTTAAAATAAATGGAAATTTTTTTGATGTAATTTAGGAAAAATTAAGAAAATTTAATCATCATATGAAACGGAAAGATACTTGGCATCCACGCTTTACGACAAAATAGTATCTGTAGTAACCATTTTCCAGGGTTTGGAGGTTTATTCATTGCTAGGCAGAACCTTAGAATTGCCTTTATGATCCAGCTTATGCCAAATCGATGTTTTTTCCCCGTTAACCAACAGCTCATTGATTTTTCCAAAACAGTGTCTAATTTTTTACGAAAAAATTGATTTCATATGACTTATTATTTAAAAACGCCAATAAGTTAGGGCACCCACAATGTGATTAAATTTTTTTTTTGGCAAAATTTTTAGTAAATATTTAAACAAGAAAATTTTCAAAAAAGTTTCTTGTTTGTTCAAATTAAAAAAATTTAATTCGGGTTTTATTTTTCGCCTCTACTTATCAATTACCCTGTATAGTGTATATGAGGTTATACTACAAATTTAGTTCTAAAAATATTAGCGAGTTTTGTCTAATAGTTATGTAATTGCCTAATTCCTAAAAGACTTAAAATTATTAATTTTTTGTTTTGGCTTAAAATTTTTAAAAAATATTTTTTTCTTAAAAACTTTATTTTTGTTCTCGCAAATAGAACAATTTGAAAATTTTGAAAATATTTATTTTTCGATTTTTTATATATTTTTTAAAATTTGCAAAAAAAATTTTTTTTTTTTAAATTTTTTAAATTTTAAATTTTTTTAAAGTTCATTAAAAATAAAATAATTTAAATGAAATAAATCAAAAATGCCAATTTTTCAATTATTTTTAATCCAAAAATTGATATTAAAAAAAATATATTTTCAGTTTTTCTAACCTTATTTCGTTTCCTCGTCAGTCATATCCAGTATCATACTATCAAAGTATTGATATTTTGTAGATAAGTTAAAACCTAAGACCTTTTGTTAAGTTACTGTTTAAAATTCCTCGTATACACCATATTATATATTCACAGGCTAAAAAAAACTGTAAAAAATATTTTTTGTTTGTAAAACAAAATAAAAATGGTTAAAGAAGGGTAAACGACTCGATTATTGTATTGCCAAATTATATTATAGATTTGTTTGCCCAAAAATAATACCCTATTTATTTATTTGATAACTCTTATCAATTTGTCACACTTAAAACGGAGAAGAGATAGGGTGATTTATAGCTTATCTGAAAAATTAAAAGGGAAACTCGATATACTACTAGGATACGAGGTCACTTAAAAAGAAAATTGTCCAAACCATAATAAATGTGAATTTTTGCACGTGTCTGAGAAGTGGTCAATTGTAATTTAAAAAATTAGTTTTGTTTATTTATAGTATAGGAGCTAGCAACGTTTTCAAGAAAGAATTTCAGGTCAGCTGATTTTTTGATATCGCACACGGGGATGAATAGTGTCATAACTCAAAAAACATAAATTTTACAGGAGAAGCAAAAAATGAATTTGAGTTTTTCTTTCAAACAAATAAGATACCTATTGAATCAGAGGTCAATTATTTTTCCGATTTTTGATTAATAGTGTCTTAAAGATCTTCCTGGTTTTTTACATTCGACTTCAAAGGCTGAAAAATAAAGTTTTTGTGGTTGCGACATTTTAGCGGAATTTTTATATTTTTTTAGTTATAACATACAACAAATTTTTTGACAACTTTTAAAAAAAAACATTAAAATTTGGTTTCAGACTCTTTATTAATAAAAAATCTTAAAGAGTCGTGTTTTTTAAAAAATATAATAATTTTTCTGTCAATTTTAAAAACCCTAACACTTGAGAAAAAACCCAAAAAGGTAGGAACGTTAAAGTAACAAAAAAAACTAACTTACAATCTATGGTACCTGCCAAAAATAACTTGTAGGAATCAGAAACTACAGGAACTTTAAAGATGAAATGATAATAATAATAACTTTTTTTAAGCTACCATTCTAAGAAAAAAAAAACATTTTTCTAACCAAATTGCCCATAGGTTTCGATGGGAGACACTTGAAATGTGTTTAAAACAACCTTAAATTCAAACTAAGACATTCTCAAAACAACGATTCGTAAAACTCTCGATAATAAGTGGGAAACTCTTTGTCTAGCAAGTATTTGAGATCTGTCTTTTTTTTTATTTTCAGGAAGAGTAAATTTTCTTTTATAGGCCTTTTGAAGAGCAGGTGGAGTACCTATGAAGCATTTTCTAGCTATTCCAGAGTTTCGGGTGGGTTTCTTTTTGTTGGTGTCACAAACATCTATACTATTCAAATTATCTTCTGAATAAGAATTTTTGAAAAGAAACGTATAGGGATTTTTTTTTGAGTTGTAACGTTATCCGTCGGATTTTGACAATCTTCCTTGTAGCAACCCAAAAAGAGACACTGTCTCCTGCGGGTCTTGACAAGAGTTTTTTAGTTGAGTCATCCGACGGTGACGCCATCTCGCGGGAAGTAGTTGATATTCAACTACAGAATTTTGCTGACATATAGAATACACAAAGTAGATTTCTTTTCTTAAATAAAATGAATATTGCAAAATTTTGAGTTGCGACAGCATTCATCCGGTTGTGCGATATGTTGTCCTCCTTCCTCTTTCGGGTGGACCCTGGGCTATCTGGCTGGAGGTAGCGGTTGCGTTTATTAGTGCGCATCCTACCTGTACAGGTAATATTTAAGATTTTGAAAACATTTTAAGAAGCTTAATTTTTAATTTCTTGTCTTGAGAAAGGTTTACCAAAAATATTTTTTATTGCCAGACACTTTTATCATTGCTAATTATATGCCAGACGCGATTTTTTTAAATAAAAATTTCAAACTATTTTGGTATGTCAGTAATTTTAATATTATGTTATTTAAGTATGCAAAAACCTAAAATTACTTTGTCAAACGTTAATTCGATTGCTAAACTTTGAATAAGAACGGCAAACTTAAGGTAGTTGTTTCACGAGAGGCACTTTCTTAGGATTTTTTTGAAATTTATACCTATTATTATTTAAATAATACGGCATCAAGTGCAGTATGAAATTTATAAACAATACAGTTCCGAAGATATTTAATTGCAAAGATAGCGTTTAGGTATTACTTATATACAGTGACCGCCAGAAAGTATGCGACGTATGGAAAAAAATATTATGAAGTTTAGAAAAAAAAATTTTACAGATAAACTCTGCATCACTTACAACCTCAGAAACAATTGAACGATCCCGATTGTCATTTTTTATTTGGCAGTACATTTGAATTTTGTTAGGTCGGTTGACCGAAAGTCCCCTTATTTGTCAAAATATCGAAAAAATTGTATAAGGATAAATTGTTCAGAATTTAATTTTATGGAAATGTGTAAAATTTTGTACCATTTGGACATTTTTTTTCCATAAAAATATTTTTGTTTGAAAAATTTTTCTTTACAATTTAGAAACAGGTTTTTTAGACCTAAACTAATGTTTGGGCATATTTTATTTTACTTTAATAAGTTAGTCCTTTTTTCCGAAGAAAATTGAAAAAAAGATTTTGAAACCAAACTAGCATTTTTTGAATACCTAACTCGAATTTCAAATATTAATTTGAACTGTTTAAACGATTTAATGTAATAATTAAAATAAATCTAAATAAAAAAATAATGTTTGAAATTTCGATTACGGTATTTAAAAAATGCCTATTTTAACACTATTTCAAAACATTTAAAAAAATCTAAAAAACAGGACTAACTAACAAAGTTAAAAAAAAAAATGTTCGAAACATTATTTTAGGTCTAAAACTTTTTAATAGTAAAAAAAAATTTTTAAACAAAATATTTTTATGGAAAAAATGTCAAATGGTACAAAATTTTATTAATAACATTAAATTTAACAACTTTTCCTTATAATTTTTTATTATATATATATATATATATATATATATATTTATATATATATATATATATATATATATATATATATATATATATATAATATATATATATATATATATATATATATATATATATATATATATATATATATATATATATATTATTTATATTTTTTTTTTTTTTAAAATAAGAGGGACTTTTGGGAAACGACCTTTGGAAATCTTTTTTTGTTTCTAAATGTTTTTTTTCCATATGTCGCATACTTTCTGGCTGTCACTTTTGTATATAATTTTAACTTTCAAACTTAAGTTTCAATGTTTATGAAAAACTTAAACTAATAATAAACTACAACTAAGGATTTTTTAAAAATTAGTCTCAACTAACCCTTTAACTAATAAGTTTGTCGTTCTTATTCAGGATTTAGCAATTGAATTAACGTTTAGCAAATTAATTTTTGGATTTTGTTTACTCAAATAACATAATATTAAAATTACAGACATACTAAAATAGTTTGAAATTTTTATTCGAGAGAAAAATCGCGTCTGGCATATAATTAGCAATGATAAAAGTGTCTGGCAATAAAAAAAAATATGTTTGGTAAACCTATCTAAAGACAAGAAATTAAAAATTAGGCTTCTTAAAATGTTGTATTATTACCTGTACAGATAGGATGCGCACTAATAAACGCAACCGCTACCGCCAGCTAAATAGCCCAGGGTTCTACCCGAAAGAGGAAGGAGGACAACATATCAAAAAATTAGCCGACCTGAAATTCTTGTTTTCTCGACGTTGCTAGCTCCCGTACCATTAGATTTACCATTTAAAAGATAAAGTACTACACATATTTGTGCTCGAGTATCGATTTTGGTGTATTAACCCTTTAATTGTCTGCTTTAGTGCGGCCTTTAATGTTTAAGGATAACATCTGAATCACCCTGTGTATTAAAATATCGATAATTTATTCTTATATCGATTTAAAAAATATATTTATTTTAAAATATGCATATATATTTGTATTATTCGTACTCGTTATTGATTTTTCAATATCCCCCATTGCATATTTTTTATATGCAACCAAGATATATCTGATTTTGTTAGGTTGTTTGTACATCACTCATGATGGGAACTAAAAAAAATATCTACGTCATATTTTTTTTAGTAAGGCGGTATTCTAGTCTAGAAGTCCAAATTTCCATATGTTTATCTTGTCACGATTTCCTCTCTTCTGGTCATTTGAAAAATTAAAAAATGGTAGATTCTTTATCAGTACAAATGTCATTATGGCAGGAACCAGAAAAATTTAAAAAAATCTCGCAACATGGCAGTTTTCCAAAAAAGGTGGTAGTCCAGTAAATGAAGGGACAAAGCTGTAAATAAATCTGTACAGTTTTCCCTTGGGGCGCAATTCTTAGGTCTTCTGGGTTGCTTTTGAGCGAAAAAAAGTTTATCAACATTAACAGGTAGGAATGGTCCCTCAAGACCCGAAAAATGGGTTCCCCGCTAATATCTGCCAAAATATGCAAATTGGAGAATTTTTGTTTAGACAAAAAATAAAGATCGCCTTGTAATCTACAAAAATGGTCCTTATAATTTTTTTTTAAAAATCGATAGTTTTCGAGATAACGGGACCCAAAACTCCCCTCATTTCAGCTGCCGCTCTACCGCTAGAATGCCGCTATCTTCATGGATTCACTTATAAGCGGGCGTACGAATTGTTCCATTACTCGGGCGATAATGTATATTATTTAATCGGGGGTAATATCCCTAGTGCATTTAATTTTTCCGGAAAAATTCGGAAAAACGTGTTTCTAAGTAATTTGTTTTAACAAATAGCATGAGCGAGGGTGGTTTTAAAAATCCGAGTCGAATACGAGAATTTTTCCACTTTCACGAATGCTATTTGTTAAAACAGGTTACTTAGAAACGAGTGTTCCAATTTTTCCACAGGAAAAATGAGATGGACGGGGGATATTTGGTAAGATTATTTCCTGAGTTAAATAAACATTTTATTTTAATACATTTTTTTTTTATTAAAACAATAAGAACAATAATCAATAAGAACAATATAACTCTCAAGCTAGGAAAGGTAATTACTTCAAACTCATTTTAAATTACAATTAATATAAAAATTACAATTATTGTACAGGAGTATTGTTAGCCATATCGGTTTAATTGTTTTTAATTATGTTTGTAGTAGCACTATTCTCTATGTTGCTGTGAGGAGTGTCAAACGATTGATGGTGTTGGCTCGAAGAAGTGTCTATATTTTCTGTCTTTTCAAGGGAGCTTCAAAGTTTGTAGATGGTACATTATTTTGGACGGTTCTTAAGGCAGTGATGATATTTGAATGATGTTGACTGTCCATTAGATACGGGATAGGCGGCACTTCGGCCTTTGCCAGATTAGTAACAGCAGTTGATCGCATAGAATGGTTAGGTATTTTAACTTCTGTCGTGGTTCATACCTGTTTTTTGGGCTGCGTCTTTTGTCCATTTTGACAGTTCATTTCTTCCAACAGGAATGTTTTTAAACCATAGAGTGCTACGATTGGATTACCATGCTGAATTTGTTGTTATTTTAGACGTTCGTTTGTTTAACAGCGATTTGTACAAACGTACTGGACAAAACTCAGGGTTTTTTGAAGTAGGAACACTTGCTACCACACAGATTTTTTGCACTACCTTGTGCAGTTTTGCTAAAGACTGTGTTATACTCGATCCTTTCTGAAACAAGGAATACACAATTTGACTTAAATGTCAAAATATATTTTGTAGTGTGATTTTAAAGTAGATGTATGTAACTTTTAATTTTTTTTGGAAAAGCAAGAGGAATTTTAGTGGTTATATATCGTTTTTGATTTTTTGATTTTTTTTTTACAAAAATAGTACAGCTAGCAAATTTTGGATGCTAAAAAAGGGCAAAACGTGATTTATAAAGGTATTGCAAAAAGACCTTAAAAAATTGCGAAAACAGATTTTATCGCAAGATAAAAAGTATGCGCACATATTTTGTTTTTGATATAAGCGTTTTTTCTGCCAAGTTACAATAAACATTTACAGATTTTATTGCAAAATTAAAAAGCAATATTTCACCTGTTTTGATTCTGTAATTATCAATTTCTTCTTTAAAATGTTCTGTTAAGCAACGCTTCTCCGCCCCCAAGCAAGCTCAACTGCTGCAATAAAGTAAAATTTACTCTGCAACCCGGTTGGGGTTGTCTCATCCCATAAGGACACCATCTTGTAGTAATCGTCCATATTTAAAGAAGCTGAACTTGTTTTCCTTTTTTCTTCATGTTTCTGAATACTTCTCCTTTTCGCATTTCGAGCGTCTCTATCTGGCTTAAAGGTAATATCATGGAATGGGTCGAACACGATATTAAATTCTTGAAAATATTTTTCCTGCAGTTTTTTGGCAACGATTTTACACACAGTTCTTTGTAGTCTTCCCCATTAGCTGTACGCATGTTCAATGATCAGTCTTTGAGTATTAAATTTAGCTCGCCTGTAGTTGTCTGGAGTAATTGGTAATTTTTTGCTGGGCAAAATTCCATCAATTGCTTCCAGATCAATGTGTGAGTTTTCTAAGTATTTAGTGGAACACTATTTTCAACAGCCGCTTTTAAAATTTTTACTTTTTTGAAAAACATTTCCAAAACCCCGATTCATTTTGGGAAAGTTTCGGTTGAAAAAATTTAATAAAAATTCTTAAGCGTTGTTTGGTAAAAATCTTTTTTTTGGAATGGAACATGTACCACAGCATAGAGTTTCCTTTCTGATTTTTTTTACAAAAGGGCAAACTTGTTAAACTTTTGGCATATTTAAATTTTTGATATTTTTTCGAAAAAATTGTTGAAACTGCTAAATGGCCCAGTTTGTTAAGTAAAATTTTTCCCACTTAAAATTTATATTTGACATACCAATTCTGATAGCGATTGGTCAAAATTAATAGGATGGAAATAATTTTTAATTTCATCGGAATGGGAAAACCTGTACCTATCATTGCATATGAGTTTGGGTCCATTCTGATTTTTCTAAAATATTAAAAAAAAAGAGGTCAAAGTATTTTTTCACAATATTTTGGCAGTATTTCATTAATTTATTGATATTTTTTGAAAAAAATGGTTTGTTATTAACTTTTCTTTTTTATAATGAGACCTTAGTAATTGTTCAATGATCCCAGAAAATTTCCATACCATCTTTCTTTTGCCTTTTGATAAAAAATTTTTTGCCTTGGGGTCATTTTTTAGCTGTTTAGTCGAATCTGATAAACCCGTGAGTGCAAAATGATTATAAATTTTTAAAGCGGCCGTTTTTGCGAAAAATAAGTGTCCAAAAAATTGGTAAGGAACCCAATTGTACATTTCGAGGTGATCTTCATTTTTTGTCTAACAACATAATAAATTTTTTGTCGTGACTTTTGTAGGTTGTTTCTTTTTTTCCAGCTGTTTCCTCCCCGTGTGGAATCGGATAAATTTTTTTTGCTCGATTAATATCAAAAAAAATTGATTTAAAACTAACTTAATTTATGCAAACAAAAATAAAAATCGTTACAAAAACTGATAGATTTTTTTACAGCTTTGGGTACTTTCAGGTCTTCAGTTATTGGACTATAGGTTTTTTAACTTCCTGAATTTTTAAAAATAGCAAAAATTAAAAATTTCAATTTTTTGTTGGTTCCTGCCCTAGTGGGATATAAAAAGAAAATTCGTGATAACTTTCAAGAAAATTGGTTAATTAAAATTTGAGATTTTGTGACAAACGTTTTAAAAAAAGCCGTTTAAAAAAAACGCATTTAAAGTTAAGTTTCAAGTAGTCTAACAGATAAAACAGTACATATAACTTACATTCCCTTTGATCAGAGATTCCAGCCCCATATATTGTGCCTTCTTTTACTTTAAATATTTAACGAATTTCTTTCCGAAAGACCAGCAATTTTTCCTTCTTTTGGAGCACTTGAAGCTCCAAACTCAGAACTTTCATTCTAACTTCATTGCGAACAATAACTTAAGCTATTACTTATAAAATAATTCGAATTTCGAAAAATCCTTTTAAGAAGATATTCTTGAATATCTAAACTATCAAAACATGAAAAAAAAACGATTTTTTAACTTTCTAGACTAGAATACCCCCTTGAAGGTTTTATGTATCTATTATTTATTGTTAAGTTAATTTATGCAATGTAATAGTAATAAAAACTACTGACCGATCACTTAATATAATTAAATAATGATTTTCGGAATTTGGTGATTTTCTTTATGCACTGTCTCTATGAACATCTTTGACAACATTAATTATTAATTCTTCCAAGAATGACCATGAATGTCGCAAAATAGGTTATGTGAGATAAAGCTTATACAGATAGATTAAAGAACGTTTTAAAATAATAAAATTAAAATTGCAGAAAGCTACATACAGGGTGTCAATTTAAAAAACCAAAATGCAGCCAAAGAAAACAAAGAAACAGTCACCAAAGAAAAATTAAAATGATATAAATTAGGTAGTAAAAACTGTTTATTATATACAGGGTGTCAATTTGAAAACAATGCGAATATCTCGAAAAAATAATATTGTTGAAAAATTGCAATTTGGCCCAAATTGTTTACAAGTAGGGCAAAAACACTATACTTCTTGAAGGGTGAGTCCCCCACGCCCTTACATCCCAACTTTAAAATTTAAATGAATACCTCTTTTTTTATACCTTGCACAACATTTTTAAATTTTTAATACAGGATAAAAACATATTTTTAACAAACTGTATTTTATTAAGTACTATTTCACTTTAAAAGGGCTAAAAAATAAAAAAATTAAATAGAAACATAAATTTTTAATATTATTTTATGTTTAAAATAATTTTTAATTTTCTTAAAAAAACATCCACGGAGCGTCAAAATAGCCCGCGTTGAAAAAAAGTTGTCCCATTGGAAGATAATCTTCGGATCGACAATTCTGAAATTAAAAAGGAAGGTCTCTTACAAGCCAATTTACCACAAAAAATTTAAAAAATTTACCCAAATTTTTTCCCACTTTTTTGGGCCCCGGTAAAAATGATTTTTTGCCAAATTGTGGTAAATTGGGCTTAAAATATTTAATAAACAAAACGCAACAAGGTTCTTTAAAATTGGTTCAGTAGTTCCGGAGATTAACTGTCCGCAGTTAAAAAAAAAAGGCATTTCGAAAAAACGCATTTAAAGTTGACTAGCAGCTGCGTGAGCAACCGCATATAGCTAAAAGCATACGCACACCTTATTTTACAGTGTTAGAATTCGAATTTTTAAATATATTTTAGGAGGTGATTTTTACAGGTTCAAGGATGTAAAAAATTTAAAAAATATTTTTTTTGAAAATTCTAGTACCTTAAAATGCTGTTTTATTGGATTAGGTGCTCAAAATGCATTCAATTTTGTTCTGACCTTTTGCCACACATCTCTAAGGATTGGATCTGCATTTATTTATTAATTTTAAACGGTTACTAATCAATGAGACTTTTAGGTATCATAAAAGAGGTGATGTCATTTGAAATTTTAAAGTTGGGGTGTGGGGCCCCCGGGGTGACTCCCCAAAATTGATTGGTATATTTTTTGGGTTTTTCCCTACTTGTATAACATTTGTGTCAAATTTCACTTTTTCAACTATTTTATTTTTTAAGATATTCGAATTAAATGTTTTAAAATTGACACTCTGTATATAAAGAACAGTTTTAACCACCAATTTTTATTTAAGGTGACTTTTTCCTGCTTTGGCTACTTTTTGGTTTTTTACCTGCTTTTCTGTTACATACGTCGGACGTTCTTTTAAAAAATAACCTCATGGCTTGGGTAAGTATTTACTTAAACTAAAAATAATAAACAATTTCATAGGAATCAAGAACTCGCCACGCGATGTCAGAACGGGTAAAACATCAGCGGTAAATTTCCAACCTCAGCAAACAGTTTGTATGGCCGTTTTCTTAGACTGTGTTTGGATCAATGAATATTTTAGTAATTTTTACTCACATTCGTAGTTTACCATTTAAATAATTTAAAATAAATATTCGTCAGTGACCTTGAGAGGGGGCGAATTAGAAAAATTGGGAGAAGAACAAACAGATCTCTACATACCATTTTAAGCTATTATCAGGACACAGAGCTAAGGGCATCGAACCTCGTAAAGGACAAAGAGTCAAGATCGCATACTACGAGTTTTGTCTCGTACAGATCGTTATAGTTCAATTATAAAAAGTCAGCGAATTAGTGGTTTCATTAACCAGATAACGAAAGAGTAGTCTTGGTGCATACAGTGTAAACGCCAAATAAGTTTTGGACTTTTTTCCTAGGGTCCCACTTGGGTATTGCCAAAACTCCTGATATTTGACGCAACCAACTGAAATGATAAAAAGGCAGACTTCTGTGAAATTAGAAAAAAACCACTAGATATCTAGTAGTAAAAATTATGTAGTAATTTTTCAAAGTTTAATTTATAATTACATTAAACAAAAACATAGCTAACTCACGACCAAATGAACTGTAGATTACAAAAGCACGGCTTAACTTACTATATATTTTAGAAACGTATTCAGTTCTCTCTCAAAATTATTGAAGCTCATATCAACAAAATTAAAAATCTGAAGTTTTACTGAACCGATTCGTGATTATCTGTTTATAATAGCATTTATCTGCTAATTGAATTGCTTTCTATATCCGGAGCCAAGGTAGGCTTAATTTTCTTAAAAAACAAAAATCTTATTACGAAGCTAGATATAAAATAAGGGGCAGTTTATTATTATGGTGTCCCGTAATAATAAACTTCCTCTTATTTAACTTTAGACAGCCACGCTGCATTAGTACTTAGGCAGTAAACCTTTGTGGGATTTGAAAAGATAAAAAAGGTAAATAATTAATGATTTGTAAGTTTTTGTTAATATCACTTTTTTTGATATCAGGGCTCTAAGGTATGTCGCTGGTGGGGGTGGTATTTGAGTGCTCTTATCTACCTGTGTCTATCCCATGACCGCCCATAAATAAATCAAAATAATATTTATATTGTCTATAAAATATTTCGGTTAAATTCTAAGGTATACCACTGGCTGGAATTCTTAACTCCACCATACCCATATTATGTATATGTATTTAAATTTTCCAAACCCTGGATAAAACTACATGTAAATAATTGATTTTCTATTCGTATGTTCTTTCTCATCCTGAATGCAAACTAGATTGATTTTTATTTTTTCCTCGATTGATATCCTTCGAAATAATCCTCATGCAAGTGTTCTAAAATGAATTGGTTTCATTAATATTAAAAAGGGAAAAAAGGGGTTAGAACCGTGCATCATATTTTGATTAGGACTTTCTTATACAGGGTGGCCCCTTTAATTTACAAATAAAATAACCAGAACTGGCCGTTAAAAAAAAAAATAAATTTTTTTAATATGACGTTACCAATTTTATCACCTTGTCAGCATTTTAAGAATGCATTTTATTAAATTATTTAAATAAATTTTATTTATTAAAATTGTTTAAAAAAAATTCGTTATTTTAGAGGCGTTTTAAAGATCTTACTTTAATTGAGGCAAAATTAAAGATAATAGGATTCTGCCTCAATTCCGATACCGTGTAACCATTAAATGCTTTCTCCATATCCATCGCATATGTATTAACATGAAGGTTTTTTGTTACTCTAGTCCTAGATAATCCTTAAAAGAATCGTAGCCAAATGTGGGCAAATTTTAGTTTAACCGTCTAATCCTCTATTTCAACGTTTAAATACAGTGAACTTTAGGCAAATAGAATAGATTTAATAATAAATAAACGGGAACGTGTTTGAAAAAACGCTCGGACACGTCGACTAGTACCTTTAGTTCTGTATTTTGTCTATAAGAACTTTTTATAATGGGTATGTCATGTAAAATTGGTCAGTACAAACTTTTTTAGTTTAAAAGTAACACCATGTGTGTTATTTAATTTTTGGACTCTCCAGAACATTCTAGACATATTTTAGTACAGTTTCCTATACAATTGCAAAAATTAAAATAAAAAAAAAGAAAATTATTTGATTACAGAAATTCTCTACAACACACTTAAAATCCAAAAAGAAATATTAGACAAGTTTATTTTTAAATAATATGAAAACCCAAGAAAAACATTAATATCAATTTAGAAAAGTTTAAAATGCTCGCCGCGAACGTCTTGGCTAGAGGTGGCCACGACAAGAAATCTTATCTTTTCAAGAAATGAAACACTTTTTGTCTTGTCTTGATTCAAGAAATTTCAAGACGCTTAAAAAAGTAAAGCAGTTTAAAATACTGCTTTACTTTTAATATTTGGAGCGGTTATTATAAAAGATAAAACAATAGTTTAATAAATGTTTACTATTCTACTTCTTTATCCCTTAATTACCTTTAATTACTGTGACTCACAATCTTTTCTCATATACAGGGTGATTCAATTTCGATGCTCACCTTGGGACCTCCGGAACCAGAAGAGACACGAGGTTGGTTTTTTATTATCTTGGGACAGTCCACGAAGGCTGATGCCTAAGTACTAACGTACCGAGGGTGTCTTCAGTGTGGTGAGAGGGAGTTTGTTCACACGGGACTTAAATTTTTGGATATTGGGAGGAGAAGGAAAAACTTCTGCGGGCAGCAGGTTCCATAGTCTTGACACTCTAGGGATAAAGGAACGAAGAAAGCGGGACCTCTCTAAGTGAACTGTAAAAGGATGCATAAAAGTTGCACTACGTGTTGCTCTGTTGGGAGCTGCCAGAGAAGGAATTATACTGGCCAATTCCTCTGAGCAGAAGCCGTGAAAATACCTATAGAAGAGGAAGCCTTTCTGTGAGCGTTGGATCATTAATCAGACGAACGGCTCTTTTTTAAATGGAGTCCAGAATGCTAAGTGTCGTAGGGGACGCCATTCCCCAGACATGAGAACAATATTCTAAAGGGTCTGATTTGGGATACCTAGAGTGTACAGATTGTAAGAAGATAAATATTTTCTGGCTCGGAGAGGAATCAATCTTTTTGAAGCTGCCGAACTATGGATGAAATGTGTTTTATGATTAGGTTATTCTCAAACTGAGACAAAAGTCGAGAAGGACATGGTACTACTCACATGTATATTTTAAATCCCGATGGATCCGATAGGTTATTTCATTTTTGAATATGTTATTCCTTGGGACGAAAAAAGCAATCTTTAAAAGATTTTTTTATAGCTATACAGGGTGTGCCGGACCAAAAGGTTATATGCAAAAATCCTTACAGTAGCTTAGATATCTTTATGATTTTTTGAATATTTTTTTTAAACATACAGGGTAAGCCCGAAAAATAATCCTAAGAGTTACGTGTAAGAAATTTTAAAAGTTGCTAAATCTTTTTACTTTTTTGGTGCGTTATTGCTTAGCACGAGATAAACAACCTTTAAATTGAACACCCTGAAGAGTAAGAAACGTCAGAGTAGGTTATTGGTGCGTTATTGCTTAGCGCGAGATAAACAACCTTTAAATTGAATACCCTGTAGAGTAAGAAAACTTCAGATTAGGCGATTGTGCTGGCCATTCCATCGATCCTCGCCTCTCTATCCACCGTTTATCCGCAGTTGCTCCTCCAACCTGCCCTCTACCCCCATCGAACGTGGTGGATTGTTGGGAGCTTACACATCATTGTTTTTTAAGACAATACAAGATATCCGTGATCCTGCGGAACGTCACCCGACAGAGTCTCTGTGGTTACCGGTATGTCATAGGTTAATGGACCAATTTAAGGTCCCTTGTAGGTTGCTGTTGGTATACGCAATTCCTTTAAGCTCGTGGCAGTACCATCTTACTGGGATTATTCGTGTTTAATAGCATTAGGTCAGAAATAAAGTCAAGTAAAATTCCTGATGGCCAGACCTATAGTAATAATATTAATAATACTTATAGTATTATTAATTTCATTTTTATTTAGGGCAGCGGAACGAGCAGCGGAGAAATTCGGTCCCAGATTTGCAATAGAACCTAATGATGTCCAAGCACTTATAAGACTTGAGTCTAAAGCTGTAAAAGGCGCGAACAGCATAGAACAAGTCTTCAGTTTTACGCAACATCTCGAACGCACTAATTTTGTTACCGTCAAGTTCGATGTTTCGATAAATTATTGTGACAAAAAACAACGTCTATAACCTATAATTCTGACGTTCCCTATTTTTCCCTGTAATTTAATTTAAAATAAATGTATTGCCGCTCTCTTTTGCATTCCCGTCCCAAAAATTTCAAACAGAAAGCAACATCGCCCCTATCATCTCTTTGAACGACGCTGAAAAACCGACAACTGATGGGGCGCCGTGATGTTCCCATGTTACCGAGTTACGCTGTTACGATGTAATCCAACATGTTACGCGAATTCATGTTGACGTGTTACATAGCATGTTTTGTTCTATGTCTGTAGCGCCTTTAGAACTTGCAGTCAAAGGAGCAGAACAGCGAATGCTCTTTGAAGATCACATTAATAAGCCTTAGCAGTATTTTACAGAAACAGATAGACACACTCCATCTCGAAACCTTACGTTTAGATTTTTAAAATCTCCTAAGCTCAAGTATAAGACGATGCGCTTCGGGTAACACTATGAGTGTGGTTTTGGTCGATACCTAAATATCGATAATTTTCGTTGTTTTGTAGAGGACGGAGTGGCGCGCTATCGTTATATCCACCAACATAAGGATGCGTTTCGGGAACTTTATTATTACCTTAGGCATCGATAAAACAGCAATTCTGTCGTTCGCGTCTGGCGATATTGAGGCAGTAGTGGTAAGTGACAAATATCGAATATATTGGAATTATGCTTTCCCAACTTCCCATTCAATCTGCGGAAACTATGGTCGAACTTTGAAGGCTCTTTCCGAAGTATACCCTGCGATTGGTTATCTTGATTATCGCCGTTTTGGGAGGCTTGAAGGACAATGTGTTAAGAGAGCTAAGTTGTGTTTCTGCATGCCAAAATACACCCGAACAACTGGTGATAAAATGCCAAAATCCGTTGTCCTGGGGTCCCCTCGTTTACTGAGGTAAATTAATTTGACCGAAGATCACTGACGAAGCGGAAGCAAGGAGTGGTCTTCAATACGAATGGCCTTCCGCATGACGCCCTATGGGGTCGGGGCCATTGGATACGTCATGTCGGATATTTTTGTAGAAAACTAATAATAATTTTATTATATTACAAAAATATCCGACACGAAATATCCTTTGGCTTCGACCCTATATGGCGTCATGTGAAGACCACTTCTAATAAAAGAAGGAACAAAAGGACAACGAATTTCCGCATTTTCATCACAAGTTGTTCGGGTGTATTTTGACATGTAGGAATACACCTTAGTTCCCTCAACATTTTATGCATGTCCTACCGAAGTTCACCAGAAAGGTCTTTGGTTTCTTTATATTGATGTAAGTTTTCGCTGGGTCGGAGAACTCTATTACATACATAGTGTAATTCGTTTTATCAAGTGATCATGGAGAACGAGGTAAGATTTATTGGCGCGAATTTGATGAGTAGTTGGGAATGCGTAATTCCAATATATGCGACAGTGGTTATTTTTAACTATTGCTTCAATATTGTTGGGAGCAAACGGCAGAACTGCTGTTTCATCGATGCCGTAGTGGTGTCTCAGGTGATAGTAAAGTACTCGAAGAGCGTCGTTATGTCGGTGGACGTAATCGCTGACAGCATGCAGTGGACAAGCTGACAGTGCATAAGGGTTTCGGGTTGTTGTCAACAGGCTCGACAAGTAGTATTAGGATGTTGGAAAACTGACTTCGATACCAATGGTATTCATCTTGGCATGTTAGTAGGAAACCCTCGGTCTCAGATATAAGATCAGCAGATTTCAAAAACCCAAACGTGAGATTTTGGGATCGATCCAGTCTTTCTATGTTTCTGTAAAATACTTCGTGAGGCTTATTAATGTGATTTTCCAAAAACACCTACTGTTCTGCTCTTCTGACTGCAGTTCTTTTAGCTTTAGACCCAAGTCAGTTCTTTGAGCTCGGTTTTCACAGCTCTAACATCTTAAGTGCGGTTTTGGTCGATACCTAAATATCAATAGTTTTCGTTGTCTTGAAGATTGGTCGTCATTTGGATCTATTACAAATCTGAGACCAAATTTCCGCGCTGCTTGTGCTTCTGCCTTGAATAGAAATGTTCCAACATTAGCTATACCGTATGCTCTTACTACTTGCATCACTGGCATCCGGTAACCTGACAAGCAAGACCTAAAACCAGCTGATCATGCTTACACTCCATGCTTCAAAGGGCCACGGCCTCTCTGGTGACTTGGAAGATAAATACGGGAGGTTGATAAGCGCGGATGGATGCTACGGTAAAGATGCATCATTTTTGCATGCTGATGTCCAGCTCGCGCAGTTCTTCTTGTGCCCACTAAACTTCTCCTAAAGAGTAAAGCAATAAAAGTACTGCTAGCATCTTGGTAGCAGCAACCCTATTTAATCCAGATATTCAAATTTCTTAAATTTTTCGTAAACGTCGCCTGTAATTGCTTCTGAGCGCGCAGCTCTAGCATATTGAGTGCGGTTTTGATCGATATTATACCTAAATATCGATAATTTTCGTTTCTTTATCGGTTTCCAGTCTAAGTTTTGCACACTTGTCGAGGCCGAACCCCATGCCAAAATCTCTAGTATATTCGTAAACCACTTTAAGACTGTTGGTGGTTTCCCGAGCTAGTGGCGTAGAGTTTCAGGTTATTCATATAAAACAGATGGGTTATTACCTTATGCTTTACCGCCTTCGGGGTGGATCCAAAAACAACCCTTAATCCGCTAATTGTCTTTTTTCTAAGGTACACTTCGCTACTAGAAGATGGCAAGCCCAAAGAAAATAAATACAAAATTTTTGCAGAAGGGGCTAAAGTGGTAGAAATTTATAAATAACCCTTTTTTAAATGTTGAGCACTAAGTTAATTAAATTTTTTTGTGCTCCAGATGATATAGAAAACTTTGAATTCCAAAGTGACATCAGTGGCTCATTATATGATAATATATTAAAACATCGAATTAGGTTAAAAGAAACCTTACAGATGCAACAGTAATTCGTGAGATGTTGTGTCAAATGTTTTTATAGTCAATCTACGCCCTAATAAGGTTATGTTCTTACTAGATTAATCTTGTTTAATACATCGATCGATTAGGAGATTCTCTTTGCAAACACTATTTTCTCTTTTACCTCCTCACTGCCCGCTTACGTCAGCAAGATTAGGATCTACCTCACTCCATTCACTCATTCGTGTCTCTTATCCCTCTAGCCTTTTTCTTCAAGTTGGTATTATTAACACCCAATGAGCGTATGCGATCTAGGCGACGTTGTTTAATGATAAAATGGCTATTCTGTTAAATGAATAGTGTTTTTGGCGTAGCTTCAAAACCACTTTCTTGATCTTTCCAGTAAAAGCGTAAGACTGGACATTGATGTTTACAAGTCTTTTTGTTAATTTATTATCGGCGTTCCCAAGCGCAATCTCGTTTACCATATTCTTAGCATGGGTTATTATAATTATAATTAGGCTTATTTTTAAATTATAATTGTCAATTTCGTGAAAATAAATGAAAATAATATTTTCTATTGTTCCTATTAATACTATTCCACTTACGTATTATTTCGTTTGCAAAACTAAGCTTTTGCAGTGGCTCGTTAAACGGCACGTTTCCGAACACGTTTCTTCGAAATTGAATATGAAAGAAAATGAAACGTTTTCGTAAGAGCCTCTATTATTAGATGAGGATTGATGCGAAGCGTATTACTGTTAGAATATATTTATGCTATTAGCTTTATGTTTTGACGACTAGGATACTTTCGAAAAAGAGTTTTATGTGAACGTGATTGTTATATGTTGTTATTAGACAAGTTAGTATGTCATTTATAACAAAACGTCATAAATATTGACTAAAAGTTCAAAGAATGTCTTTAATTTTTTATTAAAATTCTTACAAATTTAATTTGAAAAATAATTAATACTTACTGTTTTCGGACAGTCTTCTGAATAAAACGGCAGTAGCGCTGATTCAAAATATTTTGTTTTTAATTAATTATAAGTACAGGGTGGGCATTTTATTAGGGTCCTATACATTTTCTCAGAAACTGCAGACTTTTGAGAAAAAAAGTTCGGACAAAAGATTCTTACAATAAATTTGGTTTAAGATGAGTTAACCAAATATCCTATATTAATTTATAATTTAAAGTATACAGGGTGTAGTGTGGTTGGAAAAAGAAAAATATGATTTTTCCTGAAGACAATCATCCATAATTGAAACGGACTGCAGACCCATTTGTTATACATCGTTAAAAAGGTCTTTTAATTCTTTTATAGATTTGTTGTATATACAGGGGGTTGCATTTAAAAACTTAAGAATCACGATATACAAAAAAATGCAACTCTGTAAGAGTTTTAAAATTAAATATACATATATATATATATATATATATATATATATATATATATATATATATATATATATATATATAATATATATATACATATATATATATAAATATATTATATATATATATATATATATATATATATATATATATATATATATATATATATATATATATATATATATATATATATATATATATATATATATATATATATATATATATATATATATTAAATTTAAAACTGTTACAGAGTTCATTTTTTGTATATCGTAAAATTTCTTAAGTTTTTAATAACTTCCTGTATATAACACCAAATCTATATAAAGAATTAAAAGATTTTAACGAGTATAACAAATGGTTGGAGTCCCTTTCGAATTATGGATGATTCCTCAGGAAAACATATTTTTCTTTTCAAACCACACTACAGCCTGTATACTTTAAATTATAAATTAATATAGAATATTTGGTTAACTCATCTTAAACCAAATTTATTGTAAGAATCTTTTGTCCGAACCTTAGTTATGATTTAAATACAATCTGCAAGCCACAAACAATAATATAAAAGTATACAATACCACAAACAAAAGACACAGCACCGAAGCGTCGTTAGAAAATCACAAAGCGTTCAGCATCCCCTGTGAGACTGCGATAAAGAATACATTAGGAAAACAAATTGAAAACTATTAAACAGAAGTCAAAAACATAAAAACAGCATAAAAAGTGAGCAGATTTATTTCAACATTATAGTACACACGATATATTTCCAGAAGCCAGATTAAACTCATAAATCACTGTAGAACCCGTATCATTAGAGTGCAATAAGAATAGAAAAAGCTGAAAATTTAAACAGACATGCTGAACAATTTTCGAAAGTTTTAGGTGATTTTTGACAGTCAGTAGTTCAGTAAAAAATTCACAAAAAGTATTTTGAAGCTTTATGATACTAGTTTTAAGATCTTTTGGCCAAAACTTTTTTTTTAAGGGGCCCGATTGCTTTATAAAATCTTTTCTTTTTTCTTTTGACTTTAGGATTGTGGGAATTTTCTTTTTAGCTAGACCATCATATGGGTTGGATTGCCTGTTTATCCAGCTTTAATTTGTTTTTTTTAAATTTTTTGTAAGCCCTTTTCTCACTAAGATATCGAATTTTAAATGAAAAAGAGCCGCCGATATATCAGCAACCAATGATCTTATAGAGAATCGGAGGGCAGTTTCGGAATCTGGAATAAATTTCCTACAAAAACTGTTAGAATTGTTAATTTTTTTTTTCAACTCTTGACGTGAACTTCAAAAAAAAAACGCGCCATTTTGGTAATAAAACAAATGTAAAATTTTAATTTAATCTAGCAAACGTTTTTTTTTTGTATCAAGCAATCAAACTTTTATAAAAATTGAAGGACCAAATTTTTGGACCCCAAATGTTTCACAATCATGTTAAAAATGGGAAAAAAATGTTTTTTTGACAAATTCGAAAGAATTTTTTAACATGATCCTGATTGTTAAACGTTTAGGGTCCAAAAAGTTAGTCCTTTAATTATTTCAAAAGTTTGATTGCTTAAAACAAAAAAAAAATGTTGGCTGGATCAAATTGAAGTTTTACAGGGTTGTTGTGGGTATATCGAAGTGTTAAAGTTATGCTCAACATTAGTTCTAAAATTCGCACTTGCGCCGATATCATTGTAAAAAACCGTCAATTTCCTGTTTTTACTGTTTTTTTTTTTAATTTCATATAAAGAATTTAAAAAAAATATATATATCGATCTCAACAGTTTTTTGGAGGAAAAATCCAGAAGATTGGTACATGACATGTCCATTTATATTTTTCGAAAGTTAAAAACCTCTTCACCTCTTCAACCTAGTTCAATCAAGGAGATATATTTGCAAGCAATTTATTTTTCATCTACAATAGAACTAGTTTGAAACTTTTTTTCTAATATTTTTTGACGTTGCCTTGCTTTGAAATCGTTTACTTTCTTTATATTGATAAACTACACATCTTATCCAAATAAAACCAATTAAAAATTGTCGCATATCTATTTCCTTTAATGCAACTTCCTTCGTGTAATTGAAACGAAAAATGTCTCTATCGCCCAAGAGAAATTAACGCGCATCTATTTACAAAGGGCGTCAATTTACTCTTCACGGGCGACGAAGTAGCACTCTACACTCCTTATACACAAATAGCTATTATTGGCTAAAAAGGAACACATACCTTTAAAGTGTATTAATAAATAAGATGATTCCCCAACTGTTATCTTATATAACTTTCCCGAAAAGCTTTTTGTTTTAAAATAAACACCAGCTGGATAAGCCAAAAACCCTTCTGAATAACGAAAAAGGCGTTTTTCTTGAAGGAAGTATTTTCCCCAGACATCTTTTTATTTTTCTTGCGAAATAAGGAAAATAAACGCATCATTAACTGGAAAGGTAGGATGTACAGGGTGGCGCCTTTTCGTTGACCTTACAGGGTATAGCGAAAACTGAAAGAGATAGGACAAATCTGATTGCGCAATATCGATTTCGAGTTTTGAAACAAATTCAATGGTGAAACTAAATCATGGATAACTTGATTCGTTTTGGAGATACAGAGTGTTTTTCAAATTTTGTCAATTTGGCCAGGCACTTGTAACTCGCTTGGTATTAGAGATAGAAAAAAAGTATAAATAGAAAAGCTTTAGGGATTTTTGCGTAGAACTCAGTGGCGTACCTATAAATTTTTTATTGACTTTTATTTTTAAGTTATAACACAAAGTTGGGTTTTTTCAAATGGAACACCCTGTATATTTTTTAAAAATGGATAGAGCGCAAATTGGCAAAAACCTATAAAAATTAAAATATTTGAGACAAAGTTGTTGTTTTTTAATGGGACACCCTGTGTATTTCTTTAATAAGTAATGCAACTGACAAATATCAACCAAATGATATATGGTTTAATGGGTCTGTGTTCAATAGATCTTGGGCAAACTGCCAAAAACGTAAAAAAAATCATATATCCGATCCTTGCTAAGACTTATTTTATTATTTAACCAATTTTCTAACTTCTATATAACTAAAATTTAAATTACGAATAAAAAATCCAAGACTAAAATATATATTTAATAATTCATACTATTAAACCTATGCCTAAACTTTATATAAAAAAGTTTTGATATTGCTGTGTTTATCATGATTGAAAAAGGAAACATTTTCTAAAGTAGCCTTTGAGTATAAAACCCCGTATGAAACAAATGAAACTGACGTACTAGTATGACTTATTTGGAAGCAGTGATATTATTTTATAAAATGGAGTTTCAAAATAACGAAAAATTTAATATGTTGGAATGTTACATTGAAAGTGGAAAAATAGTATAAATGCATTAAATCTGTATTTTAATAGATATCCAGAAAGAAGGCAACCAGGACAGAAAATGTTTGCCAGATTAGTAAGTAATTTGATTTCCTTGGATCTTTTCAAAAACCACGTTCAAAGACCTATAATAAAGAAAACAGAGAGCTGGAAGAAATGAATACAATAGGGTATGTTGTCGCAGAACCTACTGCATCATCCAGACAAATTTGGGATGCTATTGGTGTTAATAGAAAAAAAAGTAAAAAAAAAATAAAACGCCACAATTACCATCAATATGTTTATAGAAAAATCCATAATTTACATCCGGGTGACGCAGAACGCCGTATCACATTTTGTTTGTGGTATCTCCGGCAATGTGAACAAGATCCAGAGTTTTCCAGAAAGATAATATGGACAGATGAAGTTCGAGTAACTAGTGATGGACTGTTTAATCGCCACAATAATCTTTACTGGCCAAACGAAAATCCTCGTTTGACAGTAAACAGAGTCAGACAAGGGAAATTCGGTTTTAATGTGTGGTGTGCACTTTATAAGAACAGAATTTTGTGCCATTTTGAATTTGATGACAATCTTACAACAGACCTTCCCAATAAGTGGATAGGTACCAATGGTCCAGTTAGGTGGCCGGCACGGTCACCTGACCTTACCCCTATGGACTTTTTCCTCGGGGGATTTGTTAAAAACGAAACCTATAAAACTAAGAGCAACAATTTAAATGAATTACACATGCATTTTAGGAACAGTTTACAAAAGGTGTCCAACTTGCAGATATATAATGCTTTAAGAAGTGTCGCTAAACGTTGCGAAAAATGTATAGAAAATAATGGTTTGCAATTTGAACATTTGCTGTAAAGGACCTAAATATTTCGTAATTAAAATTTATAAAATAATTAATTTTTTTTGTTTGTTTAAATTATTCAACTTATAATATTAGTATAACTGGTAATTATGTTAAATTTTAGTTTATCTAAAAATGTATTTTTTTAAGATAATTAAATAGTTCTCCCTTTTAAGTATAAATTAAAATTATATTGCTTCGTATCTTAATATTATTATTAATATGTTTTTTATTATGATTTTGAGATATTAAAATTACATAGTTTTCATTTTTGGTTTTATTTAATTTTTTATGGTTTTTGTCAGTTTGGGCCAGAACTATTACACACAGACCCATTAAACTATATATTATTTAATCGATCTTTGTCTGATTTATTAGTTATTAAAGAAATACACAGGGTGTCCCATTAAAAAAACAACTTTGTGTTACATCTTTTAATTTTATAGGTTTTTGCCAATTTACGCAAGATCTATTACAGACAGACCCATTAAACTATATATCATTAATTTTGTCTTTGTAAGCTCTATCCATTTTTTAAAAAATATACAGGGTGTTCCATTTAAAAAAACCCAACTATGTGTTATAACTTAAAAATAAAAGTCAATAAAAAAAAATATAGGTACGCTACTGAATTCTACGCAAAAATCCCTAACACTTTTCTATTTACAGCTTTTTTCTATCGCTAATACCAAGCGAGTTACAAGTGCCTGGCCAAATTGACAAAATTTGAAAAACACTCTGTATCTCCAAAACGAATCAAGTTATCCATGATTTAGTTTCACCATTGAATTTGTTTCAAAAATCGAAATCGAGATTGCACAATCAGATTTGTTCTATCTCTTTTAGTTTTCGCTGTACCCTGTAAGGTCAACGAAAAGGCGCCACCCTGTACAATTCGCATAAAATGATGAATCTTGATCGCTTGACATAATGTTACTTTTGAAACAAGATAATTTTCTAGGACTAGCGCAAATTGTCATTTGTTGCAATAAATTTAAAAAAGTTTTAAATGGTTGGCTACATAAACAAATATTTTATTTTATTACAAAAAATAATAAAAGAATTTCTGTCGCTATTACCCCCAACTTGGTAATTTTGTTTTTATGTATCTGTAATTGGTCAAATAAACGTTTAATTTCCAACTATTTTGTATGCAAAATGCGTAAACCAGTAAAATCATATAATAGACTAAGGCTTATTTGTTTTGGTCAAATGTACAGTAACCGCCACTAAATCTTGGTCAATTATTTTTCCCCTTGGTAAAAAGGTGGAAGTGGTCGCCCCAAACTATCGAATCAAGAACAAGACAATAATTTAGTTGATGTTTTGAGAAACCAACCATTTAAATCTGTAGTTACAGCAAAATCGGTTAGAACGGAACGGGAAAGAATAAGGCAAATATCCGAATTGCGCTGCCACCAGGCAGCCTTAAAACCGTTTTTAACAAATACAAATAAATAACAACGCATTTTTTTTTATCTTGGGACAATCCACGAAGGCTGATGCCTAAGTACTAACGTACCGTGGGTGTCTTCAGTGTGGTGAGAGGGACTTTGTTCACACGGGACTTAAATTTTTGGAGATTGGGAGGAGAAGGAAAAACCTCCGCGGGCAGCAGGTTCCACAGTCTTGACACTCTAGGAATAAAGGAACGAAGAAAGCGGGAAGTTCGGGGCCTCTCTAACTAAACTGTAAAAGGATGCATAAAAGTTGCACTACGGGTTGCTCTGTTGGGAGCTGCCAGAGAAGGAATTATACTGGCCAATTCCTCTGAGCAGAAGCCGTGAAAATACCTATAGAAGAGCGACAGATCCCCTACAGCTCGACGATGGGCAAGAAGAGGAAGCCTTTCTGTGAGCGTTGGATCATTAATAAGACGAACAGCTCTTTTTTGAATGGAGTCCAGAAGGCTAAGTGTTGTAGACGCCATTCCCCAGACATGAGAACAATATTCCAAAGAGGGTCTGATTTGGGAAACATACAGAGTGTACAGATTGGAAGAAGAGAAATATTTTCTGGCTCGAAAGAGGAATCCAATCTTTTTTGAAGCTGCCGAAGCTGCCGAAGCTATGGATGAAATGTGTTTGTGCCAGTTGAGGTTATTCTCAAAAGTAACGCCGACTAGATTAAACGACTCTTTGTTCTGCAGAACTTGGCCGCTCATATGTAAGGGGTGAGCATTCGCAGACTTTTTTCGCGACAGCGAACATGACTGTGTTTTTGAGGCATTAAACTGAACACGATTTTTGGCGCCCCAATCCAAGATAAGTTTGAGGTCTTGTGAAAGAGATATCTGCATTGACCTGCGCTTGTTATCAAAATCAGAATTACACGGTGGCTTAAGAAATTGAATACTAGAGTGGAGGGTACTATCGTCAGCAAAACTATGAATGGGATTGATTGTGGAAGAGAGAAGATCGTTAATGTGTAGAAGAAACAGCGTGGGTGCCAGCACTGAGTCTTGGGGCACCCCAGCATTTATTTGGTAGAAGCTGGAGGGATGACCATCTACACTAACTGATATACGTCGATTAGAAAGGAAACTGGAAAGCCAAGAGCAAAGCTTAGGTGGAAGACCGTAAGAAGGAAGTTTGTTAAGAAGCCCATCATGCCAGACCTGATCGAAAGCTTTGGATATGTCAAGAGCAACGACCTGGGATTCACCAAGAAACTCAAGGGACTTGTTCCAGTTGTGTGAGACAAAAGAAAGAAGATCAGCTGTGGATCTACTGTGACGGAATCCATATTGTCTATCATGTAAGATCTTATGTTTTTCCAGATACTTTAAAATTTGGAAATTAATGAATTTTTCCATTACCTTGCAAACAACTGAAAGAAGAGATATAGCTCTATAGTTAGAAGGGAGACTTTTGGATCCTTTTTTGGGGACAGGTTGCACACGTGCAGCTTTCCAACTCTCCGGGAAAATGCCCGTGTCGTAAGAGATTCGAAAGAGGCGAGTTAAGATGGGTGCAAGCTCGGGAGCACATTTTTTTAAGACGATTGCTGGTATGCCATCCAGCCCAGACGATTTTGTAGTATTTAGAGAAGAAAGAATATATCGGACATTTTATGAGAAACAGGGACAACTGTTGTAAGAGGAAGATTAATAGGAGGATCAAGCGTAGAATTGGCAGCAAATTGTGTGGCAAATAGTTCGGCTTTTCCTTTGGAGGTAGAGACAATTCCATCTTCAGAGATTAGGTGGAAAAGAATTTGTGCAAAAGTTCTGACTAATATTTTGGCAAAGGACCAAAAAGCTTTACTGCCATTTGAGCAAGAGAGAACTTTATCTTTTATTCGATTGCTAAAACGGTCTTTTGCATCTGAGATGGTCTGATTATACTGATTTCTTGCTTCAATGCTAGCCTGTCGATTTTCGGGACTGGTGTTTTGAAGAAACTTTTTGTGGGCTTGAAGTTTTAAAAGTCTGGCTTTGTCACAGGATTTAGAAAACCACGGTTTGTGATTTGAAGTTATGGGGTTCTTTTTAGTTTGGGGAATATAGGTCTCAATGCCTAGTTGAATTGTTTCGGTAATTTGTTTACATATTTCTGAAGGATCGTGAGTAGAAAAGGGTAGCTGGCAAAGAAATCTCTTAGACCATCCCAGTCGGCCAAATTGTAGTGCCAGATGGTTCGTGGCGGCATGCTTTCAGTTGCCTCAAAATGAGTGGAGTATGATACGGTGACCAAACCATGGTCAGAGCGACCAAGAGTAGCAGTTACTGATGCTTGATAGAGTTCGGGGGTGGAAGTAAGAAAGAGATCTAGGGGGTTAGAATTATGGGTGGGAACCCTAGGAAAGTAGGTAGATTCCATAATTAGATTGGTGAGCGAGTTGCTGTTTGCGAAATTTTCTGCTGCTCTGCCTTGTGTATCAGTTTTTGTGGAGCCTAGCAAATCCTTATTATGAACATTAAAATCCCCGAGGACGATTACTTCGGCCAATGGAAACTGGGAAATAATATTGTCGCATTGGATTTGCTCTACAATTTTACTTGAAACCTCCGATTTTTTTGGGAAAATATAACAGTCACCGATGAATAAAAGTTTCAGTCGTGCTACAATGGGATATTTAAGGTAAACAGGCCTCAAGGAACACGATTTGATGAAAAATATACCCAAAAGAACAAAAGAAGTGGGCGATTGATGTATATTATTTTATCGAAGGAAGGTTCAATGCCGAGGTATATATAGATCTACTACAGAATATCATGCTTCCTTCTGTACTGGATTAATTTCCGGACAGAAATTTTATCTTTCAGCAAGATGTGATTGAAGTGTCAAGTTCATACGGCCCGGCAAGTCGATGAATGGATAGAAGAGCAGCGTGTCAGGGTTTTACCGTGGCCCGCACGTAGTCCGGATTTTAATGTTTTGGAAAATGTTTGGGGCTTATTACATAAAAAATAAATAGGGAAAATAAGTTTAGGACGCAAAATGTAAAAGAACTTAAGAATATAATTTTAGAGGCGTGGAATTAGGCTAAACTCTGTCTTAGAAAAAAAAAGGGGCCGCAATGAAATATTAAATTTCTTTGGAAGAATATTTAAGTTTGTTTAAATTTATTAAATTGTTAATTAATTTTTTAGTTTTTACAAAATGTAAATATTTTTTTTTACCTTTTGCTTTATTTATAGTAATTAAAAGTAAAACAAGGTAAAAAAGAGCGATTTAGAAAAATTGGCAGAAAAGTCAAAATTTGACAAATTTTTTGCCCAATATTTAATGGCCGTCACTGTACAAGGTGGCAGGCATATTCTTGATGAAAATCCTTCACAGAGATGGGTATAATAAGAATCAAGATATGCTTTCTCTCAGAAAGGTCCGGAACATTTGTTAAATATACAAAACATAAAAAAAATCACAAAATTATTTGTTTCCCTTTATTCGCTTATAACTTTGTAAATATTTGTTGCAAAGAAAAATTGTAAAAAGAAAATGTTTCTTTATTTAATTTCCTACAAAATGCATTAGCCTTGTTATTAAAAAGCAATAAACAAAAAAAAAAAAAAATGTATTTTTTATAACATCATCGTATTATAAAATATTCCGTTAAATTTTGTTAAGTTCGGTTTAATGGTTTTTGTTTAATAATTTTGCAATACAAAGAAAAATATTGACAATTTTGCAAATTAAGCCCAGAGTATTGAAAATACGTGTAAAGACGCTTCTTTTAATATATCAAAATCGGCAATCGGTCAATTGGTTGCCAAGATACAGGCTGCCAAAATTGACCCGCGTTTACGGCGAATCTATTAACAAAAATTGTTTGAATAATTATTTGCCTTAACAACTGTACCGGGTGTCCAAATCACTAAGGACGCCGGCTGTATTTCGGAAACTTTTATCGCACAGCGTTGAGGAAAGGATATTTTAGTAAAAGTGGTCAACAGAAAGAGCAGTAAAGCATTTTTAAGTTTATAAAACTACCGCGAGATATTTTATATTATCTTTCTTTTTAATGTAAAGACAATATTTTAAAATATATAGGATCCTAATTTTCCTTACAATTTATTTTGCATTAAGAAACTTTTTCTAAATTCGCAGAAAATGCTATAGAACGCATAGACGCGCCTTCTGCCAGTACCGGTGGTGACGTCAGGGCGAGTTTGACCTTGGCAGACAAATTTGGTAAACAAAGCAGTCCTTTGATTGAAAGTGCCTTTTTGGGTAATTGGAAATTTCTGTTCGCGCCGGTGCCCACGGTAACGATGCTCTACTCTCTTGATAGCTTTGGCGCCTGTTTCAATCCAGGCAGAAGAGATTTCCAAAGAAATTGTGTTTATAATATGTGTAATATAGTTAAATATTAAATTAAAATTTTTATAAAGAAACGATTTTCGGCTGATTTTCATGGACGCTGCATTTTCCCACCCAATCATCCACCAGGCACCCCCGGGGAGCCAACCCCAAGCGCCCCCGGGTAATTCTAATGCCAGAATTGAAATTGGTCCCTCCGAGTAACGATTTTCGAGTAATTATTCCGAGTTTCCAGTTCTTATAATGCTGCAAGTAATTATGCAAATGCAAAATGCATTTAATGCACCAGAAAGCATTTTTCCAAAAATGGCATAACTACACCATATCGACTTTTTTCCTGGGAGCTTTTTAAACACAATGCAGAAAACCGCATC